>SZWC01005254.1:40563-54597 GCA_023375785.1 Penium margaritaceum
CCCCCCCCCCCAAGCCGACGGAGCGAGGACAGAGAGGAAGGAGGACAGACATGGGACAAGTCACAAGGAAAGACTTTCAGACGACGACTACAGGCCAGTTCGGCCTGAGGCAACTAGGACTCAAGCGTGGGGCAGACATCACTCTTTTGTCGCATGGCAAAGACTTAGCGCATGGGAGAGAAGTCATCGTTGAGACAGAGTATATAGCGGCCAACCCCCCCAAGGGCGTCATGGGCGAGGGGTCCCATGACGTCCGCATGCAAGAGGTTAAGAGGGTGAGACGTACAAGACTCTAAGGTGGGAAAAGGAGAATAGCGCATTTTGCCCTGGGCACAGTAAAGACAGTCAGTGGGACACGGGGCAGAGAATGTGTTGGCGTCAAGGCCATGAGCAGGCTTGTCCCGAAGCAAGCTGTCAACTACAACAGTGTGAATGTGAATGTGACAGAGACGGCGATGAAGCAATTGTGAGTGTGGCAGAGTGAGAGAGCGTGCCACGTGAACAAGAGCAGTCATGGCGAGGTGGGGAGCAAACAATGGCACAGGATACAAGCGATCAGAATGAGTGCCACGCAGTAGAACACGGCCGGTGGTACGATGCAACACAGAAGCAACACCGCGACTGGAGGAGAAGTCCATGCCCTGATCATCAAGAGTCATAACAAACAGCAGACTGAGCTCAAGAGTGGGCACATACAAAACATCGGGCAGAAAGAGCTCCCCCCCAGGACCAACAAAGCGGATAACACCAACGCCTTGGACAGGTAGGAGCTGACCACTGCCGGTGCAGACAAAGCGGACAGAGCCAACGGGACCCAGAGAAATGAACGAGGAGCGACAAGAGGTCATGTGGTGGGTGGCCCCTCAATTAAGGATGCAGAAGCCACCCGCCACGTGGACAAGTGCAAGGTCACGACTCACAGCGGCGATGGCAGAGCGAGGAGGAAGGCGCTGACCGCATGCAGCAAGACAACAAGGCAAACTGTGAAACTGCCACTGCTCAATCCACGGGACATCGACTAGGAGAAACCCTGAACATGACCAGGTGACGGACTGCGGAGAGAGGAATCACCATCACACACTAGCGTCCCCACAGATGAACGCACAATCTCACCTCCCTGATCACGGAGGTGGTGCTGGTGGACGGCATGAGAGAGAGCGGAGTCCAGCTCATGGGCGTCCTCTGACGGGCCAATGATGACAACGCCAGAGGAGGGGTGTTGGGATGGGTAGATGGGCGACACCCACGGTGGAGGAGAGTAGAACCCAGATGGGGGCCCAAAGTAGACTGGGCCACCAAACCCAGGAGGCCACCCCCAGGGAGTGGGTTGAGTCGGTGGAGTCAGGGCAGTGCTGTAGGTAGCAGCTATCGAAGTGGGTCTTGTGGTCACT
The DNA here is from genome assembly GCA_023375785.1 of Penium margaritaceum. NCBI lineage: Eukaryota > Viridiplantae > Streptophyta > Zygnematophyceae > Desmidiales > Peniaceae > Penium > Penium margaritaceum. Next base: position 41,955 of record SZWC01005254.1, read on the forward strand.
GTGGAGGTGGAGGAGCGAGCGGAACCTCCACCCGACCCTGTGGTGCGAGCCCAATGTGCACGCATGGCTGAGGCGAGGCAGGCGTTGTCAGGAGGCGCGGGGCACTTGGGTGCCGCATGACCGGTGGCACCGCAATTCTAGCACGTGACAGTGCTGGAGGAGGGAGATGAAGATGCAACACCATCAGAGCCATGACCCTTGTTACCCCTGTCTTGACCACCACCACTTGAGGCACCCCCCCTGCCCTTGCCCTTGCCACCTCCTCCACCCCGTCCACTCCCTTGTGAAGCAAGAGACGTAGCTGTCATGGTGGAAGTGGTGGACGATGACGTAGGAGAGGAGGAGGGGGAAGAAGAGATGTCGGTGGTAGCTGTTGCAACGGCAGCGCGGTGAATGCGTTTATTCTGAAGCGAGCTCCACCAGTTTGTCAGACGCTGAGAGGTGAACTCCCACAAAGCACCAATGCCGGTTGGTGCGTCAGATGGGAAGGGGATGGTAGCCAAACGTTCAAGCTCAGTTGCCCTCACCTCCCTGAATATGTCACTAAGTTTGGGGATGAGGCCGTTGACGATGGAGAGAATAGCAGGAAGCTGTCCAGAGGCGGCCTTACCAAGGCCGCGAAGCAATCGCAGACTGCGAGCCCAGTATGCGTCAGCAGTCTCGTCAACACGCATGGAGAGCGTGTTAAACTGGACAGTGAGCACACTCTAAGAGGCATGGCCCGTCAATGTTGTGCGTTGCTTGATCAATGCATAGGCACCAACCGGGTTAGCAAGGGTGCGACACGCAGTGTCCACATTGTAGGACCCGATCTCGTCTGTGAGGTCATCGGGCCCGGCACGAATGAGGGCACGGACAACACGAGCAGACTCAGACTCAATAGGCACGAAAGGCGGGTTAGCAGAGGGGTTGGGCTCATGGTAGTGTTTCCAAAGTCGCTCCTCTGCGCCCAGGCATTGAATTGAACCTCCCAGGAATGGAAGGAAAGGTTAGAGGTGAAGTGAGGTGGGTTTGAGTCAAAGTCAGGCTTGCGCTGCGCTGGTGGGGCAAGTGCTTTGGCTGCGGCTGCCCCAGCGGCAACGGAAACCACAAGAGAATCAGAAGTGGATGAGCCAATGGTGGTGGATGCGGAAGCGGGTGAAGTGGAGAATGCTGCAGCAATGCCAGCAGGCTGTGTGCTACGCAGGGTGGGTTGGAGGCGGTTCAGGACCAAATCACCAATGTCATCTGTGAAAGTTTCTTGGTCAGCCTACACAGCACGCAGGTTTTCCTCAGCAGCACGCTATGCAGTGAGCGCACCCTAGAGGGCAATGCACTCACGCTGCAACTCAGCCTGCAAGGCCACGTATTGGTCATCATCAACTGGCATGTTGCCAGTGACGCGGCTCTACCGAGGGAAGACAATTTTGGCAGAGTTTCCCCAACCCTAGTGGGCATGAGGTAAGTGCGATAGGTGTGTTGGTTATCCTCTGCAAGGCAGCAACTTGGTCGCACAAACACACCAACACAAAGATGGCAGGAGGAGAAGAAGAGACCAAGCTCACCAAGCACAGCGGTGCAGTTAGAACAACGGTGGGAGAGCTACTGCAGCTGAGGAGGGTACAACTGCAACAGCAGCTGATGCGGAGACGATGAGGAAAGCTACTCCTGTCAACGCTACAGCTGACAGAGTGGAGATGGCCGCAGCAGTCGAGATCAACAGTCAAATGTGCCGAGTCACTGAAAATGAAGAGGAGGGCAAGGATGATGCTTGTGACGTGAAGGTGCTGATGGAGTCAACAACACTGGAGAGCCCTGTTGCCACTGCTGATGCAACTGCGTCTGCTGCAACAGCAATCTAGGTCACTACGTTGACAGCAGCAGCTGCCAAAGGTCCTAGATCAACAACAGCTATGGTGTAGGTCTCAACAGCTCTACCAACGGCAATGCTAGGTGGTGCACGTGTGGCACGAGCAGTGGCTGCAAACGTAGAAGCAACAGCACCACTAGACACGAGTATAGCATGCAGTGCAGTCAGAGTGTCAGGACATGATGAGGAAGCTGATTCTGGAGCTGATGCGGCTGGAGAAGCGGCACGGTGAGGGGTAGACACCCCTGATGTTGCTGTCCCAGAGACCGGCGCTGTGCTACGAGGTACAGACCGTAGACATTGGTGGCGTGTCCTATGGACAACGGGTGGGCTTACTGGTGAGTGAAGAGTCCTGCAGTCACGCGGTGGCGCCGCTGCTGGTTCGTTCTACGCTGTCAGAGGGTCTTCGGCGGCGGACTGAAAATTGGCTGTGTAGTCCCGAGCATCTGCCCACTTGTAGTAGTTGGCGGGATCGAACTCCTCGCCGGGGTGGTAGCCCGGGCTGCTGCGACACACCCTCGACCAGACCTCCCTCTCCGCCCGCTCCTCATAGTACGCGAGCTCTTTGTCGATGCGGGCACACTCACGTGAGGCCGTGGGAGACATGGGAGTTGGCTCGGCTTCAGGAGGAGATGCCAGTGCACCAAGCACTTGGCTGCCCGGAGCGTAGCCTGAGATGCTAAGGGGTGCACGGGGACGGGCCTTGGTTGTTGTTGTGACGTGGCTGCAGTAGATGTGTCAGCCGCAACTCGGACGGCGAAGCAGATGGGGACTGGCACAGTAGATGGGGACGGTTACGGGGATGTGCCAATCCCGCGCACAAGAGCCTCGCACCACGTTAGACATGGGTGCGGATTGTGCTGTTGCGAGGAGTGCACGGGGGGCCGGTGGAAGACACGTCCTGCGGTAGGTGCCACCACGTGGCGGCACCTATGCGTGTGCAGGAGCCAAAACTCGGCAGGGTGCATGGGGATGGCAACGGAGCTATGCCGGTCCACGCACGAGAGCAGCACCCCGTGAGCAACGGAAGCTATGTATGCTGCTGTGGAGAATGTGCACGTGATGCTGCGGCAGGACAGAAACTGCTGGTGCGAGAAGTGCACGAGCGGACGGTGGAAGACAGGTGTGGCGACCGGTGCCACCACGTGGTAGCACCTGTGTACGTGCTGGAGCCAAAACTCGTCGAGGTGTGTGGGTACGGAAGCGAAGCTGCACCAGTTCACGCACGAGAGCAGCGCCACTCGTGAGCCACGAGAGCTACGTATGCTACTGTTGGTGGAGTTGTGTGGCAGCACCAATGTACGTGCGGAGGTGGAAGCTCGGCGGGGTGCGAGAATGTGCCGGCTCTTTGCACGAGACGAAAGCACCACACACCACGTGGATGCGATGTCTGCGGCTGCCGGGTGCAGTGGCTGTGGCTGTCACAATCGCAGGTGTGTTGCTTGCGCGGGATCACCCGCCGCACTAACATGGCCCCACGAGGTCCCAGGACTGTCGCGAGGAGGAGAGGGTCCTCCTTGCTCTGATACCACTAGGTAGCAGCAGCTACTAAGTAAGCACACAAGTAAACGAGTGTGCAATGGGGCGACACCATGGATCGGGGCAAGCTCACTTTTAACACGCACGGAGGTAAGCGAAAGCCAAGTGAAGTTAGTAACAAGTGAGCGAGGTGGTGAGTGCCCGTTGACCGGGCCACCCAAGCAAGGCATTCGACGTGGGGCCCGGACGCTACCGAGGGATCAAACGTGCCCAGGGATCGAACATGCCCCTGGAGCGAGCGAGCTCCAGGTGATTTCTCACATGCCAGTACAACCTGGCGTGTGGTCCCGAGGGATCAGCAAGCTGGTTCACCACTCTAGGAGCATGCAAGTGTGTGACAATTCAACCAAACCACAGGTTTGCAATCCTACAAAATGCATTCTCCATTTTGGTTTGCAAAGTCATCACTAAACTAAGGCTTGTGATGAGGTTGGTGCTGTGGCCGCCAGTTGGTAGCTTGATGGCGGTACCATCACCATGTGCCTCATGATGTGTCACAATTTTGCACCAGAGAGCCTCAGTCCAGCTTGATCACCTGCAGTGATGATGTGGGTGTGTGAGTGGAGACAAGAGGGCACTTGCGTGTGTCACAACCATAACCAAAAACGAAGCGCAAGAAAATGAAGTCTGTAGGCAAAGAGAGTATTCCCCCATTTTCACAACACATTAACACTTTTTATCCAAAAAAGTATTGAACAAAATCTGTAGATATTTTCATAGCGTCAGACATTCATGTTTCACACACGAGCATGCATGGCGTGAGCATGGACAAAAAAACTGTACGTGTTCATCCTTTTCTTGCACAAAATAAACAATGTGCCGTCACACAGAGAGCTGGGCAATGCGGAGGGAAGTATTTGGAATATTGTTTTAAGGCAGTGGCAAATGAGGCTTATCATTTGTTTGGAAGGGGCGGATGATGCATATTGTTCTGAAATAGGGGCGAATGGAGCTTGTTTTTGGGGTTTTTTAGTAACCCTATGCAATCGGTTCAGAAGCCAGGAATCTGCGCTGACATAAGAAAATCCGTTGCACAATGACTTCCGCGACGTCAAATATGTCTAAAGTCGGCGTTTTTGTCCAGCGATAGCTGATCGCATATTTTCAAAGCATTCTTTCTCCACTTCTGTGGCGTCCGGACAACAGGCTCTCTTTGAGCAAGATCATTCAATTGGAAATAATTTTAGGGCATGCAGGCCCATGCAAGCACGAACATGAGCTCTGTGTGTGAGTGCGATGCAAGACGGCAAGAATTTGGCTAAGTCTGGAACGCTGAATATAAGAACAAGGAGGGATTACAAATGAGCCCCTAGCGGGCTTGTATAGGGGCGCCGGCAGCTAACTGCACTGAGCCCCGTCACCCCTGCTGAACCCAAATGAGTCAACAGGGAAAACACACTGCATACATCACGAGAGTAATAAAGGTGGTCTCCTCGAGGCACCGGAACAACTCTCCGAGTGCCCGGGTCTCGACCACCGAGAAAATATGAGCAGTGCCAAAACATCTCGGAATCAACGTCCAGACATCACAGACGGCTTTCCGAACATCGGAAGCCCCACAATAGCCATCGGGTCTCCTCGTCGCACCGATACAGTCAACCGGGTGCGCGGGTCTGAACCAACCGAGAAAACTCTCCTACCTCCTGACAAACCCACATGGCTACCNACTGCATACATCACGAGAGTAATAAAGGTGGTCTCCTCGAGGCACCGGAACAACTCTCCGAGTGCCCGGGTCTCGACCACCGAGAAAATATGAGCAGTGCCAAAACATCTCGGAATCAACGTCCAGACATCACAGACGGCTTTCCGAACATCGGAAGCCCCACAATAGCCATCGGGTCTCCTCGTCGCACCGATACAGTCAACCGGGTGCGCGGGTCTGAACCAACCGAGAAAACTCTCCTACCTCCTGACAAACCCACATGGCTACCGGAACGCATCGACCGCATCTCGCCGGCGCCGTCGTAGGTACTGGAGAAGTCTCGGTGCAGTCCGGAGGCCCGTCGTGTCGTCACGCTCTCCTCTGTCATATACCCCGAATGTGGGTATATCGGTAAAATAGCAGTGTCGGTCGTGACGGGTGGAAGCCACACAAACCAACACTCCCCCTGGCTGACATAGCCGTCCACGCCAGAACAAATGAGCAAAGGCATGGAACAACAATGCATGGCAAGCCATAACATGCATGAGTCAACTCGCACAAACACACACACACACACACTCGTCTGCTATCCATCTAGGGTCTCCCTGGACATTGGCACAGCCCACCAAATGTCTGGGTCTTGACCATAAGAGGAGTGATGCACACGCACACAAATCAGTGTAATGCACATCATACACATGTCAGAGGACAAGATGGTCTCCTCGTGACACTGGCGGTACCCGGGTCCGGGTCTCGACCACTAGGAGCAATCCAACTCAACACTATGATCATCCAAACACAGGATCAAGGGAGGATCTCCTCGTAACACGGGTGCAATGCACCACGTGTCCGGGTCTCGACCAAGAGTTTGCATGTACGTGCCACACACAGTATAGCGACACACTAAGACACACGATCACATGGTCTCCTCCTGACACTGGTGCAATGCACCAAGTGTCCGGGTCTCGACCAACAGTGTGCTACCATCTGTATGCAGCTGTGCAGGCACGTAGCGTGAGGCACATGCGGGATGCTGTAGATGCTCAGAACAGAGCATGGCCCTCGCCATGCATCTCCCATGGCGTCGCGTCAGGTCGAGGTCCACACAACACTCCCCCTGGGTAGATGAACCTGGCAGCGATGTCCTCGATGGAGATGCTAATGTCGTAGCTGAACAGATCCTATACGATGAGTCATGTAGTGTATCCATCATGTAGAGACAACTCCCCCTGTCACCTGTGAGTCGACTCCCTCCCTCAAAGACGAAGTGGTGTCTCCGGCTACAACTCCTCACGCGAATCTACATCACCTGGGGTATACCAGTCCTTGCGTGACTACCAAGGGTCCCAACTCACAGTCTCTCCTGCCTCCGCACTGCCACGATGCATCTGTGTACGCCGGAGGAATGGGAATGGGTGAGCAGCACGCGTGTGTGGATGAAGTGGCGGAGCTGGCCTCCGATACGGGATAGGAGACCCTGAGACACAAGGGTGCACTGCCAGAAAAGGAGAGCTGGAGCGATGAACCGGATCACCACTCGTGGATGAAGATGAAGATGGGGCAGGTGAGTCGGGTGGATGAAGGTGTGTGACGGCAGCAGAAGAAGGAGGAGCGATGATGGGGTCAACAGGAGCCGGGATGGCAGAAGCCGAAGGCACGCTTAGCATCACTACTACTGCCGGAAGGCTCCTGCCGGTACCAGTGATGCTGCCCTCCTCTGAGAATCGCTCACGCGTTGCCACCATCTCTCGTTGTAGCATGACTACACGCTCCTGCAGATCAGCATAATCTGCCTCGGACATGTCGAGGTGGCCCATGTCGACCTGGTGTAGAATAAACTCTGCCTCGCTGGATGCTGCAGATGCAGACTCCACAACTCGTGAGTACAGCGCCATCTGCATCTCTGCTGCTGAAGACAATAGAACTGGTGCTGCTGCTTCCTCCTGGGGGTCAACCAAGCTCGCAATGTGCTGAGACGCTGGAACATCGGATGCAGCTGCAGGTGTCGCATCCACATCACAGCTCGTGTCTGTCATGCNCCATCTCCCGCTGTAGCATGACTACACGCTCCTGCAGATCAGCATAATCTGCCTCGGACATGTCGAGGTGGCCCATGTCGACCTGGTGTAGAATAAACTCTGCCTCGCTGGATGCTGCAGATGCAGACTCCACAACTCGTGAGTACAGCGCCATCTGCATCTCTGCTGCTGAAGACAATAGAACTGGTGCTGCTGCTTCCTCCTGGGGGTCAACCAAGCTCGCAATGTGCTGAGACGCTAGAACATCGGATGCAGCTGCAGGTGTTGCATCCACATCACAGCTCGTTTCTATCATGCGAGGAGTGAGCGGTTGCATGCCAGGAGAGAAGGAGAAGGAGGAGTCATCAGAGTCCGTAGAGCATGTGGAAGCGTCGTCCGTGCAGGTACTACCACTCTCGGCATCGATGTGATCGGTAGCGTCACCAAGAGGTGAAATCGAGGGGGCAGAACTCAGCTCCTGCTGACGAGGTGACTCAATCTGCATGTATGGATCTGCTCCAGTGTCCTCGACTGCTGCCATAATGGACACAGGTGTACAGGGCTCCGGCTTAGCAATGTCCGTCAAGGCGACCAACAAGCGCAGCTGGCGTTCACGCACTGTCTCACCGGGAATGCTGGTCGCTACCACCTGCTCGATGATAGAGTATGGATATTCATCTGACTCCGTCATGTATATCGCTGCTCCGTCGTGGGTACGGGAATCTGGAGACTGTGGGAAGGTGGACGACTCCTCACGCTGAAGCTGGTCCTCATGTACCGCAGATGAGACGGTGGAGCCTGCTATGTCTGCTGTAGCATATGTCCCAGTGATATCTCTCAGGATTGCTTCTCTCAAGAATGCCTCAACCTCCAAAAGATCAACCGGCTGACTCTGCGCATGCACTGCGTCTGCTATCGTACTGGTGTGAATCTCGTGCGCCAACGCCCCCGGAGATCCGTGTGGGGCATCCCGATCCGCACAAGACTGCTGTGCCACCACCAGGCCGCTACTGGTCGGAGTCGCGAGTGGCATCGTCAAGGCACGCGCGACCTGCACTCCTCCCGATGCAACCTGCTGCTGTACAATGTCCGGCTGCTGCCCCAGCGAAGATGTCGATCTCAATGACATGCGAGTCCCAAGTACTCCAACATCTGCCGGAGTCGTGTGAGTCGTCTGTACACTCTCCCTTGAAAGTCCTGGGCCTCCACCGGACATAGCCGGGAGTGGCATAGTCCAGGAACACCGTGCCTGCACTCCTCCTGAGGTAACCTACTGCTGCTGAACATCCGGCTCCTATCCCAGCGTGGATTTCGACCTCGATGACACGCATATCTCCTGCACTGGAACCTCCGCCGGGATCGTGTGAGCCTGCTGCACAACCTCCGCCAAAACTCCGCAAGAGGCATCTCGATTCGTACGGGACCTCTGTGCAACTGCCGGGACGCCACCGGTAGGAGCCGCGAGTGGCACCGCCGAGGGACGCCGGGCCCGCACTCCTCCCGACGTAACCTGCTGCTGTAGCAGATCTGGATCCAGCCCGGACGTGGAAGTCGAGCTCGTCTGCACCATGACCTCCATGGTGGGATCAGACTCCACGTCATGTACTGCCACCCTGTCATCTGCATCTGCCTCGGCTGACGCTAAGGCACGGCGGGACGGCGGGGGTGCGGCTACTGTTGCTACGGGCATAGGCACTGTCTGATGACCACACTCCCCCTCGACAGGTACAGCAATGGAAGCCGAGGAGGTGGAGGATGTATCGAAACCGGCGCGAGCATGGCGTGCGAAGCGCTGACGCCGACATCGCGGGGCCACTCGACTGGAACAACTGCATGAAGACATGTAATCGCGAGGTGGCGTCGTGGTCGCAACAGAGTGGAGGATCGAAAGGATGGTGGCAGCCTGAGACTCGCTGGCAGATGGGGCTGAAGGTACACCATCGGATGATGAAGGAGGAGAGGGTGGAGGAGGTGTGATCGAAGAGGCCGTCGACGAACGAGTAGCAAAAGCACGCTCAGTGACGACAAGGTCACAGAGCCGCTGCACCGCCTGCCGGAGGCCGTGGATCTCAGCGAATATGCTCGCCAGAGGTCCAGCTAGGGGATCTACCAACGCCGACAGATCCATATGCTGTGGAGGACACAGGCTCGGACGAGGCTGTAACCAAGGTGGATGCCAGCCGGGAGGGCGCGTCCAACAGCGACGCCAACCATGACGTCCATCACCATAGTAGTAGCAGGCGAATGCGCAGGGCGCCTGCTCAGATGTCCGCGCACTCATCTCGTGCGCTGGACGATGGATAGGTGCCGAGGGCACCTACTCCCGGTGGTAAACACCAAGCCACGGGAGAGAATGAGGCCCGTAGGTACTATCTCTCCTGGAGGTCACGGCGTCCGGGTCAACAAACGTGACCAGAAGGGAAGAGCTGCACTACCACAGCACACCCGGAAGCGCGAGTCTGACTAGCCGCGGCGACCAATGCTGCTGCCACGAATGGAGCGAAGAATGCTCCAAGACGAGAAGAGATGGCGGCTGCAGGTGTGGCTGCTGCTCCAAGCGGTAGACGATCCAGCCCTCGGAGACGATAAGACTCGAATCCACCGTCGATCCCGCGGGGTGAAGTGCATGCACCAATCCACGGGCCCCACGGACACGCCAGTCTAGGACACGTCTCGAAGTGGAAATAGCCGCCGACGCACAAACCGTCGTCAGTGGGGAAGGACGAAGTAGAAACGTAGCAGCAATTGCCCCTCACTAAGTAGTCGTTGCAACTCCACCAGCCACCGCTATGGCTGCGACGAAAGCTGCTGCTGTTGGGGCGGTAGTATTTGGACGATTCCCCCCTTTTTGTTTTCCTTTTTTTATTTATTCTTTTTTCTTCTTGCCCAAGGCCACCCCCCTCCTTTTTCTTTTTTGTTTTGTCCTCACCCTCCACCCCCTTTTCTTTTAGGGTCTCCCTTCTGCTCGTCTTAGGCCCTCGTCTTTTTTTGCTTGTATTATCTTTTTTTTTCACTCGCTTTCAGGCATACCCCTTTTCGTATTTTTGGTCACTTGCCCCCCCTTTTCTCGATTGCCCAGAAGGTGGGCGAATGGAGAAAATAAGGAAGGGGGTGTCCGGCTTGTCCGGCCCTCTCTCCTGTGCACGCTCGCTCGCTCGTTCGCTGTGCAAGCGAGTGAGCGAGTGGGTGTGGGGGGGGAGGTGGGAGCGAGAGGGGGGGGGGTCCTGTCCGCCCCTCTGACCCGGCCCCTCCGTCGGTCGGCCGACGGGGCCGACGGGGCCGACGGGGCCGAGGGGGCCCACGAGGCCAACGGGCCCCCTCCGAAGGGCCCCTCAAAGGGGCTCGGCAAGGCCCTCCGAGGCCCTCCCTTAAGAAGAGGGGCAAGGGAGGGGGGGGTGCGAGCGGGGCCCCCTCAGAGGGCCCCCCCGATCAGAGAAGGGCTGTGAGGCCCTCCTCGCAGCGGCAGCAGTAGCTGCAGCGGCAGGTGCAGCTGCTGCAGTTGCTGCTGTTGCTCCTACTTCTGCTGCTGCTGCTGCTGCTTCTACTGCTGCTGCTTGTTGCTGCCGCCGCGGTTGCTGCTGCTCTGCGCAGCAGCTGCTGCTACTGCTTGCTTTTGCCGCCGCGGCTGCTGCTAATGCACGCTGCTACTACTGCTTGATGCTGCCGCCACTACTGCTTCTATTTTTTTTTCCTTTTGCTCTTCACGCTGCTGCTGCTACTGCTGCTGCGGCTGCTGCTGCTTCTGCTGCTTTTGGTACTGCTGCGTCGCTGCTTGCTACTACACGTTGCTGCTTCTGCTCGCTGCTACTGCTTGCTGCTGCCACGGCTGCAAGCTGCTGCTCCATCGCTGCTGCTCGTGCACGCTGCTGCTGCCAACGCGTGCTGCTACTGCTGTTGCTGCTGCTGCTTCTCACCACCCCTGTGGCATTCGCGTGCAGTCGCTTCGCGCTCCCTCACGCTGCTACCGGCGTGGCGCCACGTGGCGCGTTCTCTTTGCGTTCCGTCCACTGCTGGTGCTTGTGCTGCTCACACGCCCCCCTGTGCTCTGATACCACATTGGAAATAATCTTAGGGCATGCAGCCCCATGCAAGCACGAACATGAGCTCTGTGTGTGAGTACGATGCAAGACGGCAAGAATTTGGCTAAGTCTGGAACGCTGAATATAAAGAACAAGGAGGGATTACAAATGAGCCCCTAGCGGGCTTATATAGGGGCGCCGGTGTAGGTAGCCACAGACACTATGCTAGCAAGCAAGTGAGTGGCAAGCAATGAAGTACGCCATGGATCGGAGAACGCTCATGACTTAGAAAAGTGGAAGCAGTAAAGACACAGCTTAACGAGAGTGAGTAGTGAGCGAGGTGGTGAGAGCCAGTTGACCGGGCCACCCACGCAAGACACTCGTCATGGGGCATGGCCGCCACCCAGGGATCGAACCTGACCCTGGAGCGAGCAAGCTCAGGCGGTTTCTCACACGCCGGAACAAGCCGGACGTGTGGTCCCGAGGGATCAGCAACCCGGTTCACCACCCTAGGAACATGCAAGTATTCAAGTAACTAACAAGCATGCAATCCTAAAAGTGTATCCCGATTTTGGCACATGAGGTTATTACTAAACCAAGGCTTGTGACAAGGCTGGCGCTGTAGCCACCACTTGGCAGCTTGATGGAGGCACCTCCACTGTGCACTTCATGTTGCACAACAGTCTTGCACGAGAGAGCCTTAATCCAGTTTAATCACCTGCAGTGGTGAGGTGTGTGCATGAATGGAGACAAGAGGGCACTTGCGTGTGTTTGTGACAATAACCAACACTCCCCCATGACCCACAGACAAACAGGCCTCACACACACCGAACATAGAACGAGGTGGACATCACAGGATTCACGTCAACCGGCGGCATCACGAGAGCGCAGCAAGCCAACAGCATGCACGGCCGCTTTGAACATTCCACTGCTGAGCGCTTTGGTGAGAAAGTCTGCACGCTGTTGACGAGTGTTGACCCAAACAACCTGAACTTCCCCAGCGGCAATGCGCTCCCGTACAAAGTGATGCTCAATGTTGATGTGCTTAGTGCGAGAGTGATGCATTCCATCGTGCTCAGTTATCGCCTTCGCACTCTGGTTGTCACAGCGCAGGGTGATGCAATGAATGGGAACACGCAACTGCTACAACAGGCGGGACAGCCACACACTCTCACACGTACCTGCACCCAGTGCCACATACTCTGCTTCACTCGAGCTCCTGGTAACACAACCCCGTTTTCCACTCTTCCAGGATACTACAGTCCCTCCGACGAGGAAGATGTAACCAGTGCGGCTGCGAGCATCTGTGTCATGTGCCCAGTCGCTGTCTGTGTAGCCGTCAACGACTACAGAGGGCTGAGCACGGTAGCAGAGTCCTACGCGTGCAGTGGACAACGCGTAGCGGACGACGCGCAGTGCGGCCTCGAGATGCTTCTGTCGAGGCTGCTGGGAGAACTGGGCAAGGAAATTGACCGCGAAGGCCACGTCTGCCCTAGTGGTGGTGGCGAGGTACATGAGGGAGCCGACAACACTGAGGTAATCGGTGACGTCGACAGGCTCTCCCAGCTGTGCT
>SZWC01005254.1:72647-127784 GCA_023375785.1 Penium margaritaceum
GGGGGGGGGGGGGGGGGGGGGGGGAGCCAAGACTTCGAGGGTTCTCCCAATGTTGTTCATTCTCAGTTCCTAATCAGTCATTTCTAGTTCCGTGTCACTTTCTTGCACTAACTCATCGCGTGTCTCTCACTCACAAACTGTTAGAGCTAGCGTGAAGGGGGTAGCAGTGCAAAGCAACTTGCGTGGGGCCAAGCCTAGATTGACGTTGCTGCACAAACACGTTGTTGATAGGTTTCAAGCTTGGTTTCACAGCCAGAGCGTAGCAGAAGCAACAGAATAGGTCCAATCAACGTCGGCGGTCCCGAAAACGCACCCGTGTAGAGGAAACGTTGCTTGATTTTTTTTTCCGGTAGCATTGACCCACCGGGTGGCGTCTTCAAAACGCTACCGACGTGGGGGAAATGCTGCCAAAACAACTTCGACAGCATTGACCCCGCGACGGCGGTATTGGTTGTGGACTCGCGGTCGACACAACCGACCAACATTGGAGCGGCGTTTACGCACGTGGCAACGACACCGCAAGGGGAGTGACCCCCCTGCTCTCCCTCCCCTCTGCAAGCAGTAGCAGTAGGCAACAACAGCAGCAGCAGGCAACAGCATCGAGCAGCGACAGCAGCGAGTAGCAGCATCAACTTGTAGCAGCAGCTTGCAGCAACAATAGCTCGCGACGGCAGCAGCAGTAGCACACATCGGCGGTAGCGAGCTGCAATAGCTGCATCTCGCATCGGCAATCAGTGGCTGCAGCAAGCAGTAGCAACAACTGGCACTAGCCATAGCACGTAACAACAACGAGCAGCAATAGTAGCGAGCATCAGCAATAGCAAGCGAAAACACCAGCAAGCAGCAGCATCAGCAGCATGTAATGACGAGACAAGAGAAAAAAGAAATCAAAAAACAAAAAAGAGGGAAGAAGACGAAAGTCAAGAGCAGGGGCAGGACCCCCACCCTCGCAGCTGCTTCTGTAGCAGCAGCAACAGCAACAGTGTACAATAGCTCAGCCATAGCAACAACTACAGCGTGCAGTAGCACAACAAGAGTAGCTATTGTAGCAGGAAGTGCAGTAGCACGCAACAACGCGGCTATAGCAACAGCACCAACATGTAGCAGGGTAGCAGCAACAGTAGCTGATGTAGTAGCAGCAGCATGTAACAGCGCTACGTAACAGCACCAGTTGCTACTGTAGCATTAGTAACAGCTGTCACAGCTCCAGCACGTAACAACGTAGTTGTAGTAGCAGCAACAACGGTAGTGACGTGAGGTAGCACAATGCAATAGTAGCGTGCAGCAGTTGTGCAACGCATAGTAGCACTGCGGTGACATCATTGTTGACATCACCGTTGATGTCAGTAGTAGCAGCAATAACAGCACCAACAGTAGCTACAGCAACAGTCACCAAAACGACGTCAGTCAACACCAGGTGACGTCAGCGCTCGCATCACTGCTCATGTCAGCACCTATTGCAAAAAAAAAAAAAACGGGTAAAGGGACTAAACAAAGGGGGACCATGGCTCAAAGTGGGGAGGGGTCCTCCTCCACTAGAGGCCACAACCCCCCCTTTCTATAGCAACTGCAAAAACTACTATAGCAACAACAGTAGCAGCAGTTGGTGCTGCTACAACAACAAAAGTTACCCCAGCAGTGGTCGCTACANGTCAGCGCTCGCATCACTGCTCATGTCAGCACCTATTGCAAAAAAAAAAAAAACGGGTAAAGGGACTAAACAAAGGGGGACCATGGCTCAAAGTGGGGAGGGGTCCTCCTCCACTAGAGGCCACAACCCCCCCTTTCTATAGCAACTGCAAAAACTACTATAGCAACAACAGTAGCAGCAGTTGGTGCTGCTACAACAACAAAAGTTACCCCAGCAGTGGTCGCTACAGTAGTAACAGTAGGAACAACAGCAGTAGCGGTAGCAACAGTAGCTATTTCTGGAGCAGCAACTGTAACAGCAGCAAGAGTACTGGCAGCAATAGCACCCGCAGCAGCAACTGCAACTGCAACAGTAGTAGTAGTAGCAGTAGCAGCCATAGTAGCAGCAACAATAGCCGTAAAACCACCAACCTTTTTCCTTGGCCTTGCTGGCGCGATAAACTTGCTAGCTGCCATACACTTGCAGCTAGCAACGCTGACGCAACAACTAACAGCATTGCAACTTCCGACACTATAGAGCCAGCCTCCGCAGCAACGACATGAGCAGTTGGCGCCCTTCCTTCCACCCGGGCATGCTGGTCCCACTGTCTCCTCTGCCACACAGTAATTGGTGCACCAACACACCTAGCGCCAAAGCCAGACTGTGTCTTCAGTCCTAGGCCTCGCTCTAGGTGCTGAGCGCATGCCAAAGAACTTTGAAACCCCGTCCCAACTGCTCTTGGCTTGCGAGTTGTTCCAGAGATTTCGCATGTGGGTGCAGGGTGAGGGCCTGTGGCCATACTACGTCCTACCGTACGACTCCATCCAGGCCAACCAGGTGAATGATGCTGGTCTCACTGTACGTGCCCTCGTCCCCGTCGTCCCTACGGCTTCACGTCTTGCTCTCGAGCCCTTCCTTGGCGACTTCTCCACTGGCGGCCTCCCCGACCTCACATCGGCATGGCACATCCTCACGCGCCGTCATCGCCTTTCCAACGAGGCAGAGACCAGCAGCCTTCTTCAAGAGTTCAATTCCCTCCATATGGGGGAGACCAAGATGGTCACCTCCTACTAGCAGCGGGCGGAGGACATCCTTCGCCGCCTGGAAGAGGCTGCACCAACCCCTCTATGCACACTCCTCACCATCAAGCGTGGTGCCACCGACGTGTTTGCTGATGTCTTCGTCCATTACACCCATGACGTTCTTACTGTGATGGTTGCGTAGGGTACCCTCATGCACTGGGCATACGAGCTCTTTCTCCACATTGAGGAGGCTCCTCACGAGTCTTGCAACCAGCGCACGAAGGCCCTTGCCTCTTGTGCTGACGCCTCAGTGGTTGTTGCCACCTTCGCAGCAGCTATGTCCTCCGGTGCCTCATCATTTGGCAAGAAGAAACGTAGGGGCAAGAAGGGCAAGGGTCCACAGTAGCAATCGAGCGGATCTAGTGGCGGTAGCTTAGTCTGCCACATCTGTGGCGAGTTAGGACACAGGTGGTACATGTGTCTGCTCCTGACACACAAGATGTGCGTCATCGCCACCATGCGTCACCAGCGTGAGCGCCGCCTCGCCACTACTGTAGTGACTATAGCTGCTCCTGTTGTGCCCACGCCGCCCACTCCCTCTTACCCTCCAAAAGCTCAACCGTAGCATCATCTTGAGCCATCGGTGCTCGCTCTTTTGTCAGCGGCTCCTCCCTCCTCCTTCATGGACTCCGGTGCCGTCACGCCGCATTCGGTCTACTCTGTCGGTCCCTCCACCCACGAGCGTTAGTTGGAGCAATTCATGGCACTCCAGTTCGGAAGGCCTCGTCCTCCTCCCTACAAAAGTGCGAATTGCATTGTCGTTGGTCACCCTGCCCTGCCATGCATGACAGAGTCTGAGCTGCGGTCGAGCCCTATACCTTCGCCCATTTCGTTCTCTGTAGGGCCTCCCCCACCTGCTCCTCCTTGTGACGATGTTGCCTGGCTGGATGACTGGTAGTCCCGTTTCATAGCCTCATTCACCACATCCCCATCCCTTGCCGACTTCCATGTGACTGTTAGTGACCTGGCAACACTAGTCCAGGACCCTACCAAGACCTGGATCATCGACTCTGGGGCCACGCATTACATGAAGGCCTCTTGTGAAGCCTTCAGTGTCCTTGGCCCCGTTACCAATGTCTCTGGGGTTGGGACAGGTTCTAGTCATGTCTTACCCGTTTCCAACGTCGGTGTGGCTCATTTCCATGGTCCCTCTAGAGATGTCTTTGTGACCGATGTCCTCTTTGTTCTTGGTCTTGAGCTCAACCTCTTGTCCATCACTGCCCTTGACCGCATGAGCATGGACGTACTACACTCGCGTGGTGTTGGCACTGTGGCGTTGTGTCCGTCCGGTCATGTCATCTTGCATGCCACCGCCTGTGGCAACATGTGGCACGTGCCGCGCTTGACCGCGTCTCTCTCTTTCCCCTCCCCATCGGCTGACGTAGGCCATATCTTTGCAATTAGCAAACTCTCTCTACAACACACACGTCTCCTACATCGCCATCTTTGTAACGTCCACTCTGCCGTCGTTGACAGCATGATCCGCATGTAGCCTGCCAAGGGCCTTGATCCAGCCTCCTTTCTATTGCCGTGCCCCACTGAGTGCATGGAGTGTGCTCAAGGGAAGATGTCCCCGTCCACATACCCCTTGTCCTCTAGTGCGTCCGCCCCGCTGGACCTGGTCCACTCTGATGTCATGGGTCTCCTTCCAACAAGGTCCGTCGGGGAGCACGGACTCTATGTCCTAACCCTCAAGGAAGACTCCTCTCATCATCGCTGGGTCTTCTGTCTTCGTTTGAAGAGCGATGTCGCCCCCACCATTTGAGACTAGCTTGTTCGTGGTGAGCGCGAGTGTAGTCACCCTCTCCGCCGCTTCCGCTCTGATTGTGGTGGCGAATCTATGAGGGAGACCACACTCTTCCAAGCTTCCCGTGGTATCCATCATGAGAAGTCGTCGCCTTACACGCCTACCCCTAAAACGACATCTCTGAGCGGTGGAACCGCACCATGGCCGACGCCGTCCGCACTATGCGAGTCGAGTCTAGACTTTGTGATAACTTCTACTTCGAGGCCATGTCTTCAACACATGCACGACTGCAGCCATCTCTTTCTTGTGCACTGCATAGAAGAGTTCCAGTTTGCGTACTTTTCTTGACATGTACGCGACCCGTTGTTCTCCACCGCCGTTGTCTTCAAGGGGACAACGGCTCCAATGGCTCGATGGGATGCATCAGAGGCCATGATGCTATCCTCCATTATATCAGCCAATTGTAACGCCAACACCGAGGTGAGAGCGTTTCTCAAAAAGTTAAACGCTTCTTGTTTTATGTCTCCCGATTTCCCCTCGGTGCTTTTTTGGGTGAGATCAGAGAGAAGCACTGACTCCTGGGCAAATTCCTTTACAAACTCACGGTACTGGTTGTACAAGCCCAAAAATACCTGGAAGTCCCGAACATTTGTAGGTGAGGGCCAATCAGTGACCGCCTCCAAATTTTTTGGGTTGTTGGTGATCCTTCTACCGTCAATGATGTTGCCCAAAAACTCAATCTAAAGGCTACCAAAGTCACACTTAGAGAGATTTCCAGAAAAGTTGTTAAAGATGTCCATTGTGCTCCTTCCGGATGCGCCTGTACAACACGATGTCATTGAGATACATGACGACAAAGTTGTCCAGAGTTAGAAAAAAAAGATTGTTCATTACCATCATAAATGTTATGGGGCTGTATGTGAGTACAAACAGCATAACCGTGAAATTATACTGCCCGCATTTGGTACAGAATGTTGTCGTCTTGATGTCCTTATCACTTGGAACAGAAATGATGATAGCCATTGCGTAGGTCGATTTTTTTTAAGATTCGGGCCCCACGGGATTGGTCGGAAAGACTGTCTGCTTGCGAGATGGGGTAGTAATTCTTGATGGTAATGTTGTTCAATTCTCGGTAATCCATGCACATCTATATCTCTCCTGTTTTAGTTTTCACCAAAACTACTGCTAATCTGTTGCTCAGCTTTGGGTCTAATTGATGGTCAATGTTGCGTTACTCTGGAAACTCTCAAGGTAGTTTGTTAGGAAAAACCCCTTCAAACTCGTCAATGAGCTCCGTAACCTCTTTCGGTATGGCTGCAAACTTCTTATCTTTCGATGCTGTTGGTGTCGCTTTGGCAGTTGCAAGTTCCTCTGCTTCCTTGCTTCCACGTGGACTAGCCACGCTTGAGCTTCGTGTTCCCAGTAATGCTTGGCCATGTCCACAGATATTGGCTGGCGTTTTGTGGCTATTACAATGTCCTCTGCTGCTTCCACCTCTGTTGCTTCCCATAACCGCTGCTGTGTCATGGGTCGCTCAATAAGAGGCAGATGTCGCTTTCCACTATGAATGGTGACATAGACTGCTCCGCAACTCCAGTCGACCTGTGGATTGTGCCAGTATAGGAAATCTCACCCAAGGATGATTTTGTGGTTACTCAATGGGCAAGTCCTTCAAACCATTACGTCGTGCAGATTAGCGATTTGCAGCCGGAGTGGTTTGCAATGTCTACGGATTTGCAATTTTCCGTTGACGGTTTTTCCTTAAAAAAATTGGGTTCGGTCTGCATATCCAGCTTTCGACGCATGTCGTTGCTCACAAAACAGTGAGAAGCTCCTCCATCCAATAGTGCCGGTATCATTCTGCAACTTTTACAACCCATCGATTGCACTTGTAGCAGTATCACCGTTTGGTTGTCCTCGCATCCCTGGTCAAACTTTGTGATCTCAGGAACCCTTGTCTGCGGCGATGTGAGCCGCTAAGATGGACAATATATCAATGCAGATTTCTCCCACCAGACAGGAGCTTTGTTTCCTGCCCTGTGTCATTTTCTCAGTTCTTCACTCTTTTCTTGTCACTTCCCCCCCTTTTTGGCTTGCTATTGCTGCTTTTGGCAGTCATGCAAGACATGACCTGGTTTTCCGCAAATTCAACATTGCCGTTGATTGCGCTGATTGACGGCATCAATTTCCATCGAAGAAAGATTTTTGCCAACTGCAGTTTTTCTCTGCCACGATAAAGATTATGGCTTTAAGATTGCCATTTGTTGGAAACCTGCATCCAAGCGTTGTAGTGAGTGCTGTCAATGCACTCGACTGCTGCAATCATTCTCGAAAGCTCATCTTTGATGTAAAAAATGGTCATTTCTCACTGAATATCTCATTTCAGGTCGTTGTTCTAATGGAAACACAGTTCATCGGGGGCGAGGTCACTGCTGGTGATGGCTTCACGGAAATGCAAAGTATATTCTGACATGCTAAAATGCTCATGCAGACATTGGAGTTTGTACCGTGTGTCAGAATTCTCTTTTAGCTTCCCAAATTGAGCGAGTGTAGTGCGCGCCAAGTCGCTCCACATTTCCCGTCGCGCAAGAGCGTTGTGCCACGTTGGGTTAATCTACTTGAGAGGTAGTATGCATGTGGTCAACGATGTGAGAGCGGAAGCGAGATCCTTAGATGCAGCTGTGCCGGTATCCTGCTGCTATTGGATGGTCTTTAGATTAGATCAACAACTCAAAGCCGTGCCACACAAAAGCGAGGGTGTAAGGCCAGTTTTCTTTCTGTGGTTCTTGACCCAAGGGGCGGTGAAGTACACCTCCAAACTTGTTAGCAACATCTTGATTGTCGGTCCCTTGGAGTCCACGGGATCGAATGGCTCAGGGAGTGCCGGTCAAATCTGGGGTTCACTCGAGAGTAGTAGACTCGTTTCGTTGAGCACTGCTTTGCATGTACAAGAAACTTGAAGCTCCTCCATTGCCGCATTAAGCTGTTGGAGCAAATGGGTGTTGAGGCTCTCGACACCCATTGTGCCAGCCTCAACCTGAAACCTGCACCCCATTGTGTTGATCCAACAAGTTGTAGTGAGGGCAAAGGGTTTGCCAAGCACGAGGGGTTTGTCACCAGATTGGCCACTGGGCTCGTCGGTGCTACTCAATTCACCGCGAAAGCTGTTGCTGCCATCTGGGTCGCCTTGAGAGCGTCCTTGTTTGCATGGTGTTGATTTGTCACTGCCAGAGTCCTTGCGTGGGACTGTTGCTTGTTGCTGGTTTCTCGCGCTCTATTCATCGTTGTTGTCGCTAAGTCTGTGATATTCAAAACAATGAATATGCACTGAGAACTCATGCAAGGTTGTCGCAAGGTAGTTATTCCATCGGTCGTCCCTCTAGCACCACTGTCCTCTGATACCAAGTGCTTTACCGAATGGAACATAGGTGATTCACAGGGATGAGGTGCGGGACTAATGACGATTTGGGGGATTGGGACAAATGGATAATTTATATCAAGAAGTAAGTGTACTTTGATGACAAGTGTTGATTACGTCGAGAACATATGTATAATGTCAAGAATGGGAATGAGGCATAGCTCAGATCATCGGTGTTTGAGCCAAGTTACGCCGAAGAGGTCATGTTGTGAGTGGCGGATCTGAGAATCTCCGTCAGGGGGCCTCAAGAATATCTTGATGCTTCCTTAAAAAAGTCGTGTGTCGTTGACAAGTTAATCAAACTAAATTGAGTTATCGATATGTTTTGCAATTATTCTGTCCACCATTTTGGAAAGTGGTTGAATTCATCAGGAACTTCTACAACGGGACACCGGAGGTCAGGAAAGTTGGCTGAAATGCCCTCAACCAAACGGCAGGAAAGTCTTGAAATCGACGTGCAGCCATGACTGGAAGGACAAAAATGCCCAAACGCAAAATTTGAGGACTCATGTACTTCAGGGATGTTACGTCCATGACGTACACGAGTCCCTGAAACTCGCAAGTGGGAATTTCTATTCTTGCATTCATGGCCCACCGCAAGTTGGATTTAGACTTTTTTTGCCATTTGAACGAGGGCATTTTGGCTAGCTGCCCCGACCTCCGATGTCCTGTTCCAGAAGTTTTTGACTACTTCGACCACTTTCCAGAATGGTCGAAAAGTGTCGTGAACCATCTCAATGTTTCAATATTGTTTGGTTGACTTCTTGATGATGCTTGAATTTTGTGAAGAAGGGTCAAGGTGTTCTTGAAGCCCCTCAAATTCTCGGCGGAGCTTCTCAAATCGGACACTCATGGCGTGACCTCGCACTCGTTTCTCGGCTTGAATGCCGATGACCCGACTTATGCCTCATTCTCATTCCCAGAATTGCATGATGTGCTCGATTCACTTGACACTAGTCATCGAATTACACTTATTGCTTAACACAAATTATCCATTTTTCCCAAAACTCACAATCACCTTTTGTCCCACACCTCATCCCTGTGGACCACCTACGCTGTGCTTAGAGAAACAACTGGTATCAGAGCGTAATGGTCCTACACGGGCAACCGACGCATTAACTATCTTACGAAAACCTCGCATGAATTATCACTGCATCTCCACCATTCACAAAATCACAGAATTCACGAGGAAAATAGTGACCAGGGCGAGCTCAACCGTCAACAAGTAGCAGCCCCCGGTGGGAACTCAAGCGATGAAAGATCAGTAGCATGTGAACGACGCTCTTCAGGCAACCCAGACAGCACCAACAGACAATATGCAGGAATCCAACGGCAGGTGATGCCAAAGCCACAATCCTTATCGTGGTAGACGAAAGCTGAATTCAGCGGAAACCTCATCTGCGATGGATATCAACGCCGTCAATCAGCACAATGAATAGGTATGCTGGATTTGTGAGAAACCTGGTCACATTTTGCGTGACTGCTGAAAGCGTAAACACTAAGCCAAAAAGGGGGGGAAGTCATAGAGAAGATGTGAGGAATTGGAAAATGGCAAATGGTACGAGTAGGCGCCAAGGATCATGTCCAGTCAGCAACATCTGCGCAAACCGATCGCCCATCCAAGCGGCTCACATCGCTGCAGGCAAGAATTCCTAAGATCGCAAAGTTCGACGGGGTTACAAGGACAACAAACCAGTGATACTGCTACGAATGCAATTGAGGGGTTGTAAAAGTTGCAGAGTAGTACTGGCAATGTATGATGGAGGAGCTTCTACTAGTTTCGTCAGTAACGACATGGTTCAGAAGCTGGATTTGTAGACCAAACTGGGAGTTTTCAAAGGAAAAATCGTCAACCGACCACAACAGATCCATTGACTTTGCAATCCACTCTGAATGCAAATTAGAGATTTTCACGACATAACAGTCTATAGGAATTGCACAATTAGTGACCACAAAATCATCCTCCCGTGAGATTTTGGCACAATATGCACGTCGATTTGAGCAACGGAGTACTCTACATTAGCATTACTGGTGGAAAGCGACACCCACCTTGGATTGAGTGACTCATGACACAGCGGCAGTTACGGGAAGCAGCAGAGGTGGAAGCTGTAGAGGAAGTTGCGATAGCCACAAAACACAAGCCGATATCTGTGGACATGGCCAAGCGTTACATGAAACTCAAAGCTCAAACGTGGTTTGTCCACGTGGAAGAAAGGAAGTGGAGGAACTTGTAGCTGCCAAAGCCACACCAACGACATCGACCCCTGAGAAGTGTGGAGCCGTACCAAAACAGGTTGCGAATCTCATTGAAGATTCCGAAGGAATTCTTCCTGAAAAACTTCCCTGAGATTTTCCACCACAACGCAACATCGACCATTAGATAAACCTGAAGCCGGGCAACAGACTGACTATGAAGGTGACCTATCGGATGAGCGATCACGAAATAACCAAACTCAGGAAGCAGCTAGACAAGACACTCAGGCAGGGGTACATCCGACCCTCCATGTCACCCTACGCAGCACTCGTAGTTTTGGTTTGAAAAGAAGAGAGATGTGGATGTGGATGGACTGCCGAGCATTGAACGACATCACCATCAAGAAAAACTACCCCCTCATGCGAGCATATGAGTTTTTTCTACTGACTCCGTGGGGGCTGGATTTCTAGCAAAATCGACTTACGCAATGGCTGTTACCAGATTTGTGTGTCTGATGAGGACGTCAAGAAGACATCATTTCACACCAGATACAGGCAATTTGAGCTCAAGGTTATGAAGTTTGGAATCACAAACGCCCTTGCAACATTAATGGTGGTAATGAACAACATTTTTTGTTTGTATCTCGGCGCTTTTGTTGTCATGTATCTTGACGACATCCTCGCGTACACCACATCCCAGAGGAGCACAATGGACATCTCCAGAAAGTTCTTGAGGCTTTACAAAGAGAGAACTTAAAAAAAAAAACTGTCAAAGTGCAAATTTGGTTGCCATTTGACGGAGTTTTTTTGCCACATCATCGACGGTTGAAGGATCACCATGGATCATGTAAAGAGTGGAGGCTGTCCTTCATTTTCTGGTGATGACAAATGTTTGGGACATGGATGCCAGCCTTACGATTGGCGGATTCAATGGTGAACTATATCATAGCCACTGATGTCTCTGATTGAGCCATCGAAGCTGGTCTCCTCCAAGATAACGGCGGTGGAGAATAACTGGTCGTGCACATGTCAAGAAAAGTACATATGCTGGAACTCAACTACGTAGTGCACGAAACAGAAATGCTTGTAGTCGTACACACATTTAAGTCATGGCTGTGCTAACTCAAATTCTGGCGAAGCTTTGTCCGCATGGACCATCATGCCATGAAATTTCTCAAGACCCAGCCTAATCTCAACCGTCAACAAACGCGATAGATGGAGTTCCTCGAGTCCAACTTTGACTACGAAATCAAGTACTGGCTTGGACAAACGAATCCAGTGGTTACTCTAAGTCCACGGCTAGACCTCATGGCTGAGATCAATATGTTGCCCATCGAACGATACCTGTGCCTTGCCAGGCTATTTGCAAAGGGTTATGAGGAGTTTGGTGCTTAGACAAAACCAAGTTTTGGTCCGACGACCCCAAATGGCAACATCCATTTGCACGTCAAGTCTTGATCCCTCCAAATGAAGAGTTACGATGCATGCTATTGCAAGAGTGCGACAACACCAGTTTAGGTGGACATTTTGGGGAGGACAAGTTGCTCGAGACGCTAGCAAAATACTACTGGTGGGACAAGATGCAAACTAGAGTAGCAGCCTTCCACTAATTGTGTGACACTTGTCAGTGGCAAAAATCTCGTCACACGACCACCTGGCCTACTCCAACCCCTTCCTGTTCCAAAGGAATTGTGGGCAACATCAGCATGGACTTCGTGACAAGATTGCATGCCACTCCCGAGGGGTATGACGCCATCCTCGTCGTGGTGGACAGATTTTACAGAATATTGCACTTCATCCCAAAAACAACCACTTTCACCGCAAAAGGAACAACGCGGCTGTTTTTTAATAAGATCGCACGGTTAAGCAGAGTATCGCATACCATCATCAACGACGGAGACAGCCGCTTCACAAGCTATTCTTGCCGAGAATTAATGACATGCTATGGGAGTCGGATTCAGCTAACAATGGCGTTCCATCCTCTAACCAACGGACAAACTGAGAAAATCAACCAAACGTTCGAAGAAATCCTCCAAGCTTTATGGAAACCCCACAACATGGATTGGGTAGCAAAACTGCCAACCACCAGATTTCCATACAACTCTGTACTTCCACCGCAACTGGCAACCTCTGGGACATCAATCACCTGATCAACGGTTTCTTTTGCCGTCATTGGCCTACCGCAGCTAGCGTGCCATGACGTCGCGGGTAAAAGGGGAGGAACTGAGCTGGAAAGCCTAGTGCAGTGGGTTGCTGCAGCAGCGTTGTTGATGCAGCATGCGGAAACCCACGCTCGTTGCTGAATCTGCCCCCTCATTATGCTGCACCAGAGTCTAAGTCTGAGAGCTCTGGTGTTGTTACTTAGATATGCGTGCACCAGAGTTAGCCCAAGACAACAGCTGAAAACTGGAACTGATTTATTAGCAAATGAGAATGAACAACAATGGGAGACCCCTCCAAGTTCTAGCTACCCCCCAGCTGTGTAAAGCTTGATACTCAACCAACTAGCCAATCAGAAAAAAGAGGTGTTTTCTGGCAGGCAGGGTTTTCACGGTGAGCCCTGCCAGGTGGCCGACAGCCCTAAACCTCGGCGTCGTCCGTTTTGCCTGAAAACTAGATCATACCATGATACCAATGCTGCAAACACAGTCGTGCGTTCAGAATCAGCTAGAAAAATAGCACTAAGGAGTTGTGACTGCATAAACCCAGGCAGCCTCTACGCTAGCTCCCGGTACCAACAGTGCCCGAAAATCATGTAACTTGGACCATAGGCATAATATGGCACTGCAAATACAACAGTGCAGTCAGACACAATGCTGGACGCATGCAAATAGCATATACAGCGACAGTGACTATCGGCGGCACGACTGCTGAGGAGGTCTGTCGATAGAGTTGAGCACGTTGGAGGGAGGAGGCTCCATCAAGCTACGTGTAGGCCTTAGTGTGTGTGGGCTCCACTAGACGACACTCCAGCAACGTCGCGTCGCACCATGACTCACACCGTCAGTCATCTGCACACCAATGTACATAAGTCGGGAGGACACAACAGAGTACAAGTGAGATATCTGTGAAAACCAACACTCCCCCATGACTCACAGACGCAATGCACATAGACGGACAGAGAGTGGAGAGACCAAGCGGAAAAGGGAAGAGAGAAGGAGAGAAAGAATCTCAAGTACGCACACTGACCACACTTACAGCCTTCTTGAATGAGTCATGCTTTAGTGCCCTGGTCAAGAAGTCAGCCAACTGCGTGCCGTCTCAACGTACACAATGCTAGTACTCCTGTCATGCAACAACAAACGAACATAGCGATGCTTGACATTGATGTGCTTTGTGTGAGTATGATGCAGGCCATCATTGTCAGCAATGGCCACGACACTTTCATTGTCACAGTGTAGAGTGATGGACGGGACTCGCGAATGAAAATCAGAAAACAGGCGGCGCAACCACAACTTATCACAAGTGCCAAAACCAAGGGCCACATACTCAGCCTCAGCAGTGCTACGTGTAATACAGCCTTGCTTGCCGCTGCTCCAAGACATAGCCGTGCCGCCAACAACAAAAATGGAGCCAATACGACTCTTACCGACCAGATTGCCGGCCCTGTCACTGTCGGTGTAGCCCATTGCCACAACGGACGACTGATGACAGAATATGAGGCCTTGCCGAGGTGTCAAGACAAGGTAACACACTACTCAGATCGCGGCCTTGAAGTGGAGGTGACGCGACTCCTCAAAGAACTGTGTCAGGAGGTTGAAAGCCAATGCAATGTCTGGTCGCGTCGTCATCGCCACGAACATTAGTGACCTAATGACAGGTAAATGTGTGGTCACGTCTTCTGCCTCCCCAACCACGGCTGGATCATGGCTCTTATGCATCATCCAACCATTGGCAACATGGGTAAAGATTCTCATGGTACGAGGGGCAGGTCCTCAACAAAGCGCCGGGACAAGGTCTGGACGTATAGGATGCCCATGGAGCGATCATGCTCAAGCTCCAGTGCTAGAAAGAATGGTGCTGACCCGAGGTCCTTCATCTAGTAAGTGGCATGCAGTAGGTTCTTGACCCGCTGGATGGCAGCAGCATCCGACGATGCAATGAGAAGGTCGTTGACATAGACCAAAACAATGACGAGGGTCTGACTTCGTGGACTGATGAATAGCGCGAGGTCGGTAGAGCTGCGAAGGAGGCCGCCGTTGAGAATTGTACAGCTCATCCCCTGGTTCCAACAGCGCGGTGCCTGTAGGGCCTTCTGCAGCTTCGAGACATTGCCGAGCCATCATCGACGCTTGGAGGTTGCACCATGTAGAGCTCCTCACCCTCCACTGAGCCATGGAGAACGGCATTTCTCCCATCTATCTGATGTATTTCCCACTTGTGGTGGGCAGCTAGGCTGAACAACGCTCGGCTAGTGGAGAACTGACCGACTGGGGTGAGGATCTGGACATAGTCAATCCCAGGGACCTGAGAAAATCCCTTGGCTATAAGACGGACCTTGTACTTGTCCAAGGACCCGTCTGGCTTCCACTTTCGCCGGAGAACCCATTTTGCACCGATGGCCTTATGACCCGGGGGGAGGTCGATGAGCTCATAGACTTGATGTTGCCGAATGGCGGCAAGCTCGTCGGCGCATGCAGCCTCTAAGTGAGCGGCCTTGGGAGACGTCCAAGCCTCACATAGAGTGGTTGGGTCCTCTGGTCGCTCCGTGGATTTGACAGTAAGGGCATGCGCATCCCGCGCCCATGGTGGCATACGCGTGAGCATGGGCACACGGCATACCGGTCCTCCTGATGGAGCAAAGCATAGCCGAAAGCTGACCGTGGATGAAAATCAATGACGACTCATAATGTGGCCAAGCCAAGTGCCTTGGTGCCTGGGTCCCCACTCACGACTGTGGAAGTGGGTTTGACGGAAGGCAAGGAGCCTCGTGGGGTGACAGGGTTTCATGGAACAAGAGGGCGTGAGGAGGCGGCCATAGTGCTCACTGTCTTCCTTGGTCAAAGGCTCCCGCCCGCACCACATGTGTAGCGCGTTGACACGGAAGTGGCGGCCAGCCCTGAGGGGCTCTCGGACACGGACGGGGCAGCCGGCCCGGAGGGGCCGGCGCACACGAACGGGGTAGCCGGCTTGAAGGGGCCAGCGAACACGGATGGGGCAGCAAGCTCCAAAGGGTTGGCGGACGCGAACGGAGCGACTGCCTTACTAAGGCCAATGCATGCAGGTGGGATAGGCGAGGTGACTCAAGGAAACAGCCGAATGGGGGACAGAACCACAACTCACCCATGTGACAAGAGGGACAATAACGCGCTGAAGCAAACGAGGTCGCGGAGGAACATGTCCCAAAAAAACAGAGCATCCCGGGACTCGATGATGCACTACCTAGAGGGATCACATAATCGCCATGACTTTGACTAACGCGAGACGCCAAGGAAGGTGCAGGGACGGTCGCAAGGCTCAAGTTTCCCACCCTACTGTGGGGCAGGTAGCCACACGATGGCTACTCAGCCCCAGACGCGAGCCGGGCGAAGGTCGGTTCGCTCCCCACACCAGTGCAGGTATGGTGTGGATTGACGGGGAATGGGTCCATGGGAAATCCGGTTCTAGACCAACGTCATGTAGGTCATGGCCTCAAAGAAGAAACCATCGGAGAGACAGGACTCAACCTGCATGGTGCGGATGGCGTCGACCATGGTGCAGTTCCACTGCTCAGAGACGCCATTCTGGGCTGGTGTGTAAGGCGCCAACGTCTCATGATGGACACCACGGGAAGCGAGGAAGAGTGTGGTCTGCCCCATAAACTCGCCACCACAATCAGAGCAGCGGAGAGAGCGACCACACTCGTGCTCAGCCTGGGCAAGCCAGTCCCGAATGGTGGGGGTGACATTGCTCATCTACCGAAGGCAGAAGACCCAGCGGTAGCTAGGGTAGTCGTCCGTAAGTGTGAGGACATAGCGACCGTGCTCCCAGAAGGACTTTGTCGAAGGGGACCCATGACATCAGAGTGGACCAAGTCTAGCGGGGCTGACACACAAGAGGCAAATAGGGGGTAGGTGCACCTGTGCATCTTCCCCTGAGCACAATCAATGCATCCAATAGGATACAGTAATGGAAAGGAGGCGAGATCAAGGCCTTTGGCTGGCTGTGGGTGGAGCAAGCTGTCCACAGCGGAAGAGTGGATGTGACACAGCCGGCGATGCAGGAGACGTGTGTGTTGCAAGAAGATTGTGCTGGTAACAAACACGTGACCTGTGTCGGCTGATGGCGAGGGGATAGAGGGAGAATCGGACAAGCGCGACACGTGCTACAAGTTG
This sequence comes from Penium margaritaceum, assembly GCA_023375785.1. Taxonomy (NCBI): domain Eukaryota; kingdom Viridiplantae; phylum Streptophyta; class Zygnematophyceae; order Desmidiales; family Peniaceae; genus Penium; species Penium margaritaceum. The sequence goes on from SZWC01005254.1 coordinate 89,032, forward strand.
CCACAGGCGATGGCATGCGAGCCAATACGACTAGATGGATGCAACGACACAATGCCAGAACCACGCGAGTGTAGTACATCCATGCTCATGGAGTCAAGGGCAGCAACTGACATGAGGTTGAGCTCAAGACCGGGGACAAAGAAAACATCAATTACAAAGACATCCCCAGCACGACCACAAAAATGAACAACACTGTTGTCGCAAACGGGTAAATCCTGACCAGAACTTGTCCCAACCCAATAGACATCGGTAACTGGGCCAAGGACACTGAAGGCCTCACGTGAGGCCGTCATGTAATGCATGGCCTGAGAGGCGATGATACGGGTCTCCAACGGATCCTGGACCGGTGTCGCTAGGTCGCTGATGATCACATGGCAGTGGGCGAGAGACGCGAACGCGGTGGACGGGGGAGCGAACTGGGACGGCTAGTAATCCAGGTAGGAGACAACATCACGAAGATGAGCAGGTGGAGAGGGCACGGCAGGGGACGGAGCAGACGAAGGTAAAGGGTACAAACGCAGCTCATACTCTGTCATGCAAGGCAAGACAAGGTGACCAGAAATGATGCAACTCGTACTTCCCTGGGGAGGAGGGCGAGACATGCTGAGATGGAGGGCAATGAACTGCTCGAGAAGACGCTTGCAAGTGGAGGGTTTGATGGAGTAGACCGACTGTGGCAGAACGGCTCCAAAGTCTAGGAAGGAGGAGTAGGGCATCGTGGACAAAAGAGCGGTCGTCGACGGCTGCGGATAATGCTGTAGGGGAGCCATCAGAAAGAGAAAAGGTATGGAAGACGTGGATACAGCAAGAGTAGCAATAGACACGGCAGTGGTGGCGAGGTGTCGCTCTTGTTGGTGACGCATGGTGGCAATGACGCGTGCCTTGTCTTACAAGAGCAAACAAGTGTACCACCCATGTCCTGGCTTGCCACAATTGTGGCAGACTAAGCTGCCACCTCTAGATCCGCTCGGCACTCTGCTCTGGGCCTTTACCCTGCTGCTCTGGGCCTTTATCTAGATCATGGAGTACCAGAAGACGCGGCTGCTGTAGGAGGGACAATACCTATAGGGGCGGCGGCTGGGGAGGCGAGAGCCTGCGTGCGTTGGATGCGAGACTCCTAACGTGCCTCCTCAATACAAAGGAATAGCTCGTATGCCTAGGGAATGAGGGTGCCTTGGGCCGCCATCACGACGAGTACATCCTAATTGTAGTGGACAAAGACATCAGGAAAGACGTCGGTGGTGCCGCGCTTAATGGTCAGAAGCGCTGAGAGAGGGGATGGTACAATGTCTCCTAGGCGGCGCAAGATTTCCTCTCCCGGTATGAGGTGACTGTCTCCGTCTCCCCCATACGAAGGAAGCTGAACTCCCCGAATAGACGGCTAGTCTCAGCATCGCTGGAAAGGTGATGAGGGCGCATAAGGATGTGCCACGCCATTGCGGGGTCAAGGAGGACGCCTGTGGTGAAGTTGCCAAGAAAGGGCTCAAGAGTTAGACGTGCAGCTGGAGGGGTAATGGGAACCAGAGCAAGTACGGTGCAAACGCCATCATTTACCTGGTCGACGTGGGTGGAGTTGAACCGCAGGAGATAGATTGGCCATAGGAGCTCACCCTGTGCCCAGATGCAAGCTGAGCTCCTAGGTCCGGAAGTGCTAACCAACCAAGGGAGGCGGTGGTGGGGTTTCAAAGTCCTTTGGCGTGCGGCCAGCACCTTGAGTGGGGCTTAGGACTGACGTCACAGTATGCCGTTGGCGCTGGGTATGCTGATGCGCCAAGTACTGTGTGGCAGAGGAAACTACAGAACTAGCATGCACAGGTAGAAGGAAGGGCGGTGTTTATTGATGATGTTGCTGCTGTTGCTACAGTTTTACTACCTGCTGAAGCGACAACTGTTGGTTTTGTTGCTGTTGTAGCGGCAACTACTATGGCAGCTGTGTCAATGGCTATAGTGACGCTAGCATCTGCGCCAGCATTGCAAGCTGCTGGCATAGGGTGTCTAGTGGATCTGTCAAGCCAGTAGGGCCGACGGCAGAGCCTGTAGGCCATTGATGTTGCTATGGCTGTTGCAACTGTTGCTACTACTATGAATGCTGTTGCTACTATTGCTATTGTTGCTGCTGTTGTGGCTACTTTTGCTGCTGTTGCTGCTACAACTAATGTTGCTACGGATGTTGCTGTAGCTGCTGCTACAACTATTGCGTTTACAACTACTCCTACTGAATCTAAAGCTTCTCTTGTTGCTCCTACAATTGCGGTTGTTGCTACGGCTACGGTTGCTGCTACTAATGCTACTGGTATCACTATTGCTGCTGACATGAGCAATGAAGTCAGCGGTGATGTCAACGGTGGCGTCAGCACTCGTGGCTGATGTCACTAGAGCTATTGATGCTGTTTCCACTACTGCTATTGCTGTAGTGCTACCGTGCACTCATGCTGACGCTGCTGCCGCCCCTGCCTTTTCGCTATTGCGTGTTACTAGTGCTGTTGCAGATTTTACGGCTGTGGCAGCAACAACTGTAGCTGTGGCAGTTGTTACGGTGGCTGCCGCTATTGTAATAACACTGTTGCAAGGTACTACTGCTGTAGCGGTTACTACAGTTACAGCAGCAGCGGCAAGGGTGGGGTGCTGTCCCTAGCCCTTGGCCATGCTCTTTGTGGGTGGGTTTCAGTGATGTTTGATTTCTTTTCTCTTCTTCTTTTTTTCCTTTTTTTAAGCTCGCTGCTACCGCAGCTACTACTGTAGATGTAAGCTGTTACCGTAGCTCCTTCTACTACTGTTGTTGCTGCTGTTGCCAGCCACTGCTATTGCTCGTGCTGGATGCTGTTGATGTTGCCCGCTGCTATTGGTGCTGCTGCTACCCACTGCTTGTTGCTAGAGCATGCTGCTCGCTGCTGCTGCTTGCTACGAGTGTTGCTGCTATTGCTGCTGCCTGTTGTTGATTCTGTTGCTACATGCTGCTCGGAACTTGCAGCTCACTGCTGTGCGTTGCTCGTTGTTGCTACCGGCTGTGCTTGTGAGCTGCTTCTGCTGTGAGCTGTTGCTACTGCAAGCTGCTACTACCACAGCATACTACTATTCTACAAGTTTCTATTGCTGCGTGTTGCTGCTACAAACTACTATGGCAGTGAGCTGCTGCTGCTACTTTCTGTTGCAACTCATCGTAACCGTTGCTCGCTACTCTTGCTAACCGCCGCTGCTGCTACTGCTACTGCTACTACTATTATCACGGCAGAGAGACTAGAGAGGGAGAAGGGACAAAGGAATTCCCTCGTTGGCATTGCCATCGCCACGTGCATCGGTGTTGTCATGGGGTCGCCCGTCACGTCGCCGGCCACAAGGTCCGCTAACGTTACCACCTTTGCAGGGTCAACGCTGCCAGAAAACGTTCGACAGAATTTCCCCTACGTCGGGCGCGTTTTGACAATGCCACCCGGCGAGGCTAACTCTGCCAGAAAAAATCCGGCAGAGTTTCTCCTACATGGGCGTGTATGGGGGACCGCCGGTGTTGATTGGGATCTGTATGCCTTGCTGCTGCTCAATTTTGCTACTTTTGCTACGCTCTGGCACTGATACCAGGCTGGGAAACCTAGTGCAGCGGGTTGGGGCAGCACCGATGTTGATGCAGTGTGGGGGAACCGACGCTCGTTGCTTAGTCTACTCCCTCAGTATGCTGCACCAGAGTTTAAGTCCGAGAGCTCTGGTGTTACGTAGAAAAAGACACGCCAAAGTTAGCGCCAGACAACAGCTGAAAACTGGAACTGATTGATTAGCAACTGAGAATGAACAGCAATGGGAGGCCCCTCCAAGTTCTAGCAACCCCCGACCTGTGTGAGTCCTGTTACTCAACTACTAGCCAATCAGAGAATAGACGTGTTTTCTGGCAGGCAGGGTTTTCTCGGTGAGCCCTGCCAGGTGGCCGACAGCCCTAAACCCAGGCGTCGTCCGTTTTACTTGAAAGCTAGACCATACCATAATAAAAACGCTACAATTGCAGTCATGCGGTCAGAATCAGCTAGAAAAACAGCAGTGAATTATGACTGCATAAACCCAGGTAGTTTCTACGCTAGTTCTCGGTACCAACAGTCCCTGGAAATCATGAAACTTAGACCCTAGGCATAATATGGCACTGGATAGTGCAGTCACACACGACGTTGGACGTGTGCAAAGAACATATACCGTAGTGTCTCTTATGTTGGACTAAAATAATTGTTTTCCTTCGTCCATTCAATCTCATATTTTTCTTCTCCTTTATGGACGAAACAGTGTTGAAATTCCCGAATCCTTGTTTCTCTACACAAGTTTCAGTCAACAATGTAATCTGAAAATTGCTTCAAAACATGGAAATTTTCATTAAGGACGAGTGAATGTCCACAACCCAACGTGGAGATTCCCAGCCTTCAAGAAATCTCCACGTTTCTGGCGTGCATTCCCCACGGGCATGCACATAGAACGTGACAGACTGTGTGCATCGGATCGTCGTCCGATGCACACAGTCACTTCATGACGGCGCGCTCAGCCGTCAAGAAGGGGGCTACGATCTGCGCAACGACGGAAAGGGTGCGGCGTCCCCCTCGACGTTCCGAAGTTTCAAATGTTGACATGCAAAGTTGAAGGGACAGACAAAGGAGGTGCAAAAGAATTTTGACCAATGTAACACTAAAATAATACCTGGGTCTTTGGACGAAGGAGGTCCAAAATAACTGGGCCATAAATTATAGTCGAATTCAACTGTCACTAAATTAGGTTATAAAAAAAAAAGCAAGTGTAAAAAGACACTACAGTACAATGACAGTGACTGCCGGCGGTACGACTGCTGAGGAGGTCTGCCGATGGAGCTGAGCACGTGGGAGGGAGGAGGCTCCAACAAACTGCATATAGGCCACATCGTGCGTCGGCTCCACAAGAAGACACTCCGGCGGCGTGGCGTCTCACCGCCAGTCATCTGCACGCCGATGTACACAAGCCGAGAGGACACAACAGATTACAAGTGACGTGTGAAGACCAACAAATTGTTTCATCTGTGTCGTACACAAGTCCCTTAAACTCCTAACTAGACATTTCAATTTCTTACAGTCAATGCCCACCACGCAGCAACTTAAAGAATTCTTTGCCCCACAACCAAGGGCATTTTGGCCAACGGCACTAACCCCCGGTATTGTATTTTAGAAGTTTTGGACAGCTCCGACCACTTTCTAGTATGGTTGAACAAAAGTCCCTAAAACCATATTGATGTTTTGATATCGTTCTCTTGACTTCTCGACGACACTCAACTTTTGTAAAGAAGCTCGAGATTTTTTCGAAGCCCTTCGACTTTTGAGTGGAGCTTCTTGAACCCGCCACTCATGGCGTGACCTTGGTCGCGTTGCTCTGCTCAAATGCTGAGCACCTGACTTTTGCCTTATTCTCATTCCCCACATTGGACATTTGTGATTAACTCACTTGACACTTACCATTGAAGCACACATACTGCTCAAATCATCCATTTTCCCCAAAACCCCGTGTTGCCTTTTGTTCCACATCTCATCTGTAACGGGTCGAACCTCCAACTCCTGCTTTGAAGTCGTCGTCGGAGTTCGTAGAATGGCATTCTCAGTCCGCATCAAGGGTTTACCCCCTTTGCAGGACAGAGGGGCAATTGTCATCAACGACCGAGAGCAGGGAGACTCGAATATTTCGCGTCTCCGGAGGCTCATTTCCGTTTTTAACCTTACCCCTGGTTTTGGGACCCAAACCGGGGGTTTTTACCTCGAACTCGTGTGTTTGCACGATTGATTTTGTTATTTTTATGTCAAAGTTTGTCACAAACAAAATTCGATCTACGTTTTGACATTCTGGCACGAAATTGTTGCGTGCGAGGCACGATGGCGATTTTGCGCCAGTTCTCTCGTCTCTCGTCCCTCACCCCCCTCCCTCGTCCTCGCTCGCTTGCTTGCAAGGAGGGCAAGCGGGGGCAAGGGCACGAGGCCACGAGGCCTTGCCCTCGAGGCCCTCCTGGGCCCTCAGCCGCTGATCGGGTTGAGGCCGCGATCGACTGCTGGCAGCTGGCCGGCCGGTGGCCGGCCGGTCGCTTGGCCCGCGGCAGGCCGTCCAGCCGGCTGGCAGCGAGCTGGCCGGCGGCCAGCAAAATGCTGGCCGCCGGCCAGCCCTCGCTGTCGCGAGAGGTGGTGCGCAACCACCCCTCGCTTAAGCGAGGAGGGAGGGCCAAACCGGCCATCCTGCTACATTCCTCTCCACTTGTTATGAACCGTCTCGGTTCATGAACAACAAGTAGGATTGTCTGCTAATGAGTCATCAACATTGTGAAAGAAAATTAATAACTACAATCACCAGCAAAACATGAACACGTGCATGGTACTTGGACCTAAGCTACAGCTTTTAGGTTAGCACGGCTAGCGGCCTCCCCCCTTTAGGCTTGAGCGCCCGCGCGACATGTTGGACGTCCCCAACCTCCTATGGTCGCTGTCCATGAATGCTGCCCCGTGGGAATGTTGTTCATTTTTTCCGCGTTCAGGTAGTACCTCTTGCCATGCGTTGATCTGTGCAAGCTGCAAGCTCGCTCCAATACTCGTTGACCACCCCTGTGGGCAACCAAGATTCAGGCTCCCATGAATTATGTTCAGGTCCACAACTAGCCCAATGAACGAGGTACTCCCTAACAACGCACGACCGAAGAGTACGCTCTCGGTGCTAGAGTAGGCAAAGGACCTCGTATTGGCCGTCGGCAGTAAGGACTGCCGGCGGTGGCTGAACAGTTCCGTCTGCCGTGTATGGAGCCAGCAGGCTCACATGAAACACGTCATGTATCTTCATACTCGACGGAAGTAGCAATCAGTATGCCACTGGTCCGATGCGTGCCACAATTGGAAACGGCCCAATCCACTTCGATAGAAGTTTTCTTGCCCCTGGCGAATTCAGCCGAAGGTTTTGGGTGCTAAGCAGCACTTTGTCACCAATGGAAAACAAGACATCCCGGCGACCTTTGTCGGCATATGTGTTTTGTCGTTGCCGAGCTGCTTGAAGGTGACCATTCGCCTCCTGTAACAAGGAGTCGATACGCTTGGCAAAGGCTTGAGCGGAAGGAACCTGCCCTTTTGTACTCCCACTCTTCACCAATGAAGAGGGTACCACTAGATGCGGACCACTGTTCAACACGAACGATGTGAACTATGTGGACTCGTTCACCGAGTTGTTCACCGCAAACTCTGCCGGTGCTTGGAATTCGTCCAAATCATGCATGGCACGGTCCACGTACATGCGGAGCATCTGCTCCAGAGTACGATTCATGCTCTCTATTTGTCTGTAAGTTTGAGGGTGAATTGCTGTCGACATTTGCGACTCACTGCCGGAGTACTCGTGCATCTTTTGCTAGAACTTACTAGATGATTTTTTATCTCGATCGGAGATAATGGGCAACGGCAAGCCGTGGTACTTTACGACACCCTCAAAGAAGAGACGAGCGGTCTCCTCTACGTTCACATCAGTGGTTGTAGGAATAAAGTGTGTCATCTTCATCAAAAGATCCACAACCACTAGTATTGCATCGTGGCCACGGGCCGTTTCCAGAAGACCAGTAATGAAGTCCATGCTGACGCACTCCCATGGAGTCCTAGGAATGGGAAGCTGTTGGAGGAGTCAATCAGACTTCTTGTTGCTAGCCTTATTCCAAACACATGGGTCGCATGTCATGCAATATTTACGGACATCGACACTCCATCCTGGCCAGCAATAGTGGTCCGAGAGTGCCTGTCCGGTCTTTTTGGGTCCCACATCACTTGTGACCGACGGGTCGTGGAACTAGGAGATAATCTGTTCTCGAAAGTCTCCCGAGTTTGGCAAAACAACTTGTTCTCCGTGCCAGAAGATTCCTGCCGTCTCCACCAAGTCGTACTTGTCCAGATTAGAGAGTCTTGAAACCGAGAATCCACACAGTTTCCCACCCGGATCCTGTTTACAAAACCGTTGTAATGGATAATCTCTCGTGATGATTGCCGCAGAGGTGCAAGGGGATCTGGTGATTGTACTGTTGCAATGGCCATAAAACACCCACCGACCTCGGTGGTTGCTTTAACTTCAATAGGCGGTCGGCTTAGTGGATCGGCCACATTGATGCGTCCTGGCCGGTATTCCCACATGAAGGAGAATCGGCTCGGGTATTCGCTCCAACGCGCATGTCGTCTTGACAGGTCCGGTTACGTTTGGAAAAACACCAATGGATTGTGGTCGTTCACGACCGTCACACCCCCTTCAGCACCCTCGAGGTAGCAACGCCATATCTTGAAAGTGCGTACTACCGCAAGGAGCTCTTGATCCCTAGTCGTGTACCGCGTTTCTGCTGGGATGAGCTTCCAGCTCTAAAACGTAACTGGGTGACCATTCTGCATGCAGACAGCTCCGAGTCCTACTACCGATGCATCATATCGCACCTCCCACGGTTGCGATGGATCCATAAGAGCTAGGACGGGCGCCGTGGATAGAAGCTCTTTGACTTTGAGAAAAACGTTCTTGCAATCAGATGTCCATTCCAAACGCACGTGAGCCTGGTTAGTGGTGCTACCACTAACCAAGGGTCGAATACCCTTGCCTAAACCATCGAAAGTAGTTTGCAAGGTCGAGGAAAGACCAAATCTGTCCAACATTATCGGGACGTGGCCAGTCCACAACGGCTTGCACCTTTCGTGGGTCGACACGGATGCCGTCCTTGCCGACGATGTGTCCAAGGTATTTGAGCTCATCTTGTGTAAACTTGCACTTGCTCACTTTTGCATAGAACTTCTGTTCCCAAAGGATTGCGAGAACTTCGTGCAGATGTTCTATGTGCCTTTCCATTCATTTTGAGAAAACCAGGATGTTGTTCAGGTGAACCAAGAAAAAACATCCGAGTTGCTTGGCGAACGTTCAGTTCATTTCTCCTTGGAAGGTTGCCGGGGCATTTGTGAGCCCGAAGCATAACACTCGGAACTGATAGTGTCCCATGTGTGTTTGAAACATGGTTTTGGGCACATCATCTTCCGTGATGCGGATTTGATGGTACCCTTGAGACAAATCCAAGGATGAAAATACTATTACGCCTTGGAGTTGGTCAAAAGGGTCCTCAATCCGCGGTAAGGGGAATCGATTTTTCACCGTCAGCCTCTTCAACGCCCGGTAATCCATGCACATGCGTAAACCATCGTTGTTTTTGTTCACAAAAAGGATCGGCGCACCGTACGGCGAGCTACTGGGCTCGATCCACCCTTTTGCAAGGTACTCTTTGATTTGGCGTTTGGCCTCTTGCCTTTCTCATGGACTAAGGCGATACATGGGTCTGAACAAAGGATTCGCCTCCGGTTGCAGTGGAATCGTGTGGCCCATGTGTCTTTCTGGTGGAAGCCTAGCCGGTGGGTCTTGGAATACATCAGAGACCTCCACCAATAGAGATTTGATCTCTTGTGGTGTGCCTTCCTTCACATCGTCCTCCATTTTCTACAACTGCGCCAAGAAGTATTGACAACCTTGTCAAATACGTCTCTTGACCTACATCGCAGACAAGCTGGCATGGACTTTGAGTCGGGTCGGTGCTAATTCCGTACTCAGAATCAACGTAAAGCGCCGCTGTCCTTTTTGGAGGACCAAACACTTTGATTCAAAGCACATTAGAGCCTTTTTCTCACAGAGCCAGGGATCGCCTAACACCACGTCAAACAGTTCAAGAAGGTTGAGTACCTTCAACGTGAAACTCTGTGTGTACACTTGAATATAAGTTTTTGGTTTACAAGCACCGATCACGGGTACTATATGGTTGTCACCGACAACAACTGCGCCATTCGATGGCTCGTACTTCAGGTAAACCTGTCGGGTAAAGCCAAGGCTAACAAAAGAGTCGTCTCCTCCAGTGTCAGCGAGTACGTACACAAGAGCACCAGCTAGGTGTCCTTTGAACTGCATCGTCATGTTGCCTCTACTCTTCTGAGTGAATAGGCTCGACGACGGCAAGCCGAATTTGTAATAAACACGGAATCTGTATGACGGGCATCGCAACTCCCATGATTCACCCACTCGAGTCCACATCTTGTGGGCACGTGTGAATTCGGCTAGCACCTTCCAACCTTTAAGTTTTACTGTGTCGCAATCGTTGACTAAAGGTACCGCGAACGTGATTGAACTCATTACTTTGAGGGCATTAGCTTCAATCACCGTGTCACACAACTCTAGCACATTGGTCAGTGTCGCCACCACTAAGCATGTACGATCATGCATCTCGTCTGGAGATGCAAGGTTTACTGGGCAATGTTAGTCAGCAAGTGTAGAATGCGGTTCAACAAGAGGATAGAAAACAACAGAGAAATTTGAACTCGTCAAAAATTCAAATTGTTTAACATCCTCAACTGAAAACATGAACCCACACTCATGATCCAGTTTTACCCCTGAGTGGTCTCCACTAACGTCACTGAGGGGTGGGAAAAACCCGCCCCACGGCCTTGTCCGTTACCACGGCCGGGCCCACTGTTGCGATCGTGACCCTGTCCACGGCCCTGTCCGTAGCCTCCTGCCGCACCATCCCCACGAGGTGTTGTTGCTGGAACTAACGCCACGGCCCCTTGTCCACCACCAGCAGCCGCAGGGCACTGAGCCCCAAAGTGGCCGGGCTGCATTGCGACGCTCACGCGCCGCCTGCAGCTTGTCATTCTCACGGTTGTGCTTGTTGTAGGGGCCCTTCTGTCCACCAGCCTTCTTGGCTGGAGGGTTTGAGGGCTTCTTGCCCTTGACCCTGCCTCGCTGTCCAGCAGACCCACCAGCCCGTGTAGCGTCCATGCGCATGTCGCGGCCTTGTCGTGCGCGCGCGTTTGGCCGTGCATCAGAGTAGTGTTTCGGGTTCGCCGAATACACTTTGCTCATGTAGTCGCGCAACGCCCTCCAGCTTGTCCAAGCTTGGCCAGTGGCTATCGTGGTGGTCTTGTCCTTTAGCTTCTCATTGGCAAGACCATCACGCAAGTACTCCAGCAGCATGCACTCGGGGTACTTGAAGGTCTAAGTCCCATCGCCCTCGGTGAAGCTTTTGGCTTCCTCCACGAGTGCGGTGAACTCGCTCAAGTAGGATTCGAGCGAGCTGCCCAGCTGCCTAAAGTCCTTGATCTTATGGAAGGCACGCTCCACCTCCTCACGTTGGGTGCACTTCTTGCGCATGATCACGCAGAAGGCCTCTCACGGCATGGGCTGCCACTCGAGGTGCAGCTGCTGCGCACTCCACTCCTTGACCACATACTTGAAGAGTTTGTCTTCAAGCCGCATCGTGACAAGGTCGTTCCACTGGCTGAGTGGAGCCTTGTAGACACATAGGACGTGCTCCATGCAATTCAGCCAGTCGATCAGCTTCACGCCCTTCCGGAAGATCTCCACACTATGGTGGAAGGGCCTATTCACGACCGACTCCGAAGTCGTCGAGGTAGACATGTCATCGCTGCCACTGGCAGTGGCATCCGCAGTTGTGGCATGCTGCGCTTGCTGTTGCATCCGCACCTGGGTCATGCTCTACAACGCCTTGTTAAGGTCGTTGCATCAGCGGCTTGCCTCATGGGCGGCCAGGCGTTGCAGCTGGCGATCACGGTCGAGGTCTGTGATGCTCTGCATGACGTGGACCAGCAGGCTGGCGAACACGAACTTGAGCTGTGATGTCGTCAGAGCATCGGCGATTGCCTCGCGTTGTCCGTGCACCCTTATCCACTGCAAGAGGGTACGGTTCACGTACACGCCTCCAAGGAGTCCCACCTTTCGGAGGAGGCTGTCGTCAACGACAACGCTCGAGTGGGCGCTGCCCTGCCCCATTGCGGCCACATTGTAGGAAGGGGGGTCCGCCCCCATTCCTCCGAGTGGTACCGTATCTCCACCATCGATGGTGATCTTGGGTTGGCATGCCGCCTCAGCAGCAAACTCCGCAAGCCCACGACGGTCATCGCAAATTGCCTTCGCAGCGACGTCGTCCAGCTCCTTCTCGCGGGAACTTGCCATGTGGCTGCTTTCAGCACCCTTGCTGCTCTCGGCAGTCTCGATGCCGTCGGCAGCTTCAGGCGATGCGGCGGGTGCCTTGACCCTTCTTGAGCAATCCGCTCGAGTTCGCCGCACGACGATGGCGATAGTCGTAATCCTCTTCGCCTTTGCCATCGTCGACGTCGTGCTCTTTGTCGAGGTCCCCCTCAGGGAGATCCTCCTCCATCGCGTCGTCCGTCGTGTGGAGGTCACCCACGTGCGCGCCGACATGCTCGTTGAGCACCTTTTCGGCCTCCGTATGCTTCTCCGTATCGCCGAGGTTGGCGTCGGTTGCCCTTGGCGGTACGGTTGCCTTTGGCGGTACGGTTGCCTTTGGGTTGGCAACCGTGCTCGCGGTGGCGGCTCCCAGAATTTGGAGTCCGCCGAGAGCTCGTGGTGAGGCCGTCACCACCTTGCCCTTGTTGGTCTTGGACGGTCCGGCACTTGCCATCTCGGCGCCCGTGCAACTAGCACGTGAAGACCATTGTGAGGATAACCTCACAACGTTAAGGAGGAATCGCCTCCCACAAACCCATTGCTCTTACGATCGGTGAGGCAATTATAAATTCAATTTCTGTTTTCCTAGGCCGCCACGTCGGCACAAGGTCGTGGTTTTTGGAACTAGATTTTCTAAGCCGTGACTCACGATGATTGGCAAGCAGTAGTACCTAGGAAAACAGAAAATTGAAATGCAAGGGAATGACAAAACTAATGTGAGTGTTGCTCATAAGACAAAGGCAAACAATTGCAAAGGAGTTCTAGTAAATCCTAGTAACTCCTTCACTCCCTCTTCTTACTTCTTGTCCTTCCTTTGTCTTCTTGTCTTCCTTGGTCTTCTCTTCACGCTCCTTCACGTCTCTTGCGTTCTTGAGCAGCGTCTCCCTTGAGCCGGCGGCATTGGCGAGCCGCCAAAATCTTCAAGGAGTCACTTTCATTCTTTTTAGGGTGCTCTCAGGTCGTGAGAGTCCCTAAGCTTGGGAAGGGGCGCTGCCCCAATTTTTGAATGAAGACGTTTTGAAGGAGCCTTGAAAATGGAGAGGATTTTGTGGTTTTTGAGGGTGGGAACTCCCCACCCCGCCCCACTAAAATCCTCCTAGCCCTCTGGAAGTAAAGAGAGGCTGGAAGGAAGAGTCACCACCAAGTAGAGCTCTTTTCATGCTCTCTAACGCACTGTACGGCGCTTCGTGAAGTGTAGATGCCGTAGTCCCTTCTGGCATTTCCGCTACTGGTTGCAACTGCCGGCGGCGTTTTCTATGTGCTGTAGCCGCCGTTTCCGTCGAACCCTTGGTCACGAGGGGCGTCTGGCTCTGAGAAGTACTGTAACGGGTCGAACCTCCAGCTCCTACTCTGAAGTTGTCGTCGGAATTCGCAGAACGGCATTCTCAGTCCGCGTCAGGGGTTTACCTCCTTCGCAGGACTGAGGGGCAATCGTCATCAACGACCCAGAGCAAGGAGACTCGAATGTTTCGAGTCTCCGGAGACCTATTTCTATTTTTGACCTTACCCCTGGTTTTGGGACCCAAACCGGGGGTTTTTACTTCGAACTCGTGTGTGTGCACGACTTATTTTGTTATCTTTATGTCGAAGTTTGTTGCAAACGAACTTTGATTTACGCGTTGACGTTCTGGCGCGAAATTGTCGCGTGTGATGCACGCTGGCGATTTCACGCCAGTTCTCTTGCCTCTCGTCCCTCGTCCCCCTCCCTTGTCCTTGCTCGCTTGCTTGCGAGGAGGGCGAGCGGGGGCAAGGGCACGAGGCCATGAGGCCTTGCCCTCGAGGTCCTCGTGGGCCCTCAGCCGCCAATCGGGCTGAGGTCGCGATCGGCGGCTGGCGGCTAGCCGGCCGGTGGCCGGCCATTCTCTTGGCTGGCCGCCGGCCGTCTAGCCGGCCGGCAGCAAGCTAGCCAGCGGCTAGGGAAATGCTGGCCGCTGGCCAGCCCTCGCTGACGCGAGGGTGTTGTGATTTGTGACGTTCCTGTTGACCTGTACAGTTCACTGTGACCACTCGGCCGTGTCCATACTCGTGCAGATCCCTGATGCGGACCCTGGTGGTACCGATGCGCCATCTGGTGGCAGACTACCAGCTTGGAGCTGACCGACGACCGTTCTAGAGCTCAGGACGCTACCCAGGACCTCTTGCAGTTTTTTCTGTAGTACGCAGGGTTTTATCAGTGGACTGGCCGTGGGCCTGATTTGCATGTTTTTGCATTTTGTGTCCACCGTTTGATGCCGGATGCATGCATGTAACTAGTCGTAGTGTCCGGTTTGTGATTTTGCACGTTTACGTTCAGACGGCGTAGCGTTCTGACATGTGTGCGCAGAGTTACGGCCAAAACAATCGTTTTGGGCCAGTTTTAGGACAGACCTTGCACTACCGCATGCGACCCCCGCCGTGCGCCGCGACAGGTACTTATGACATGGACCTGTCATTTTTCATTTCTCTCTGCAAATGCCATTGAAGCATTCTGACACTCTGCCTTGTGTCTCTTAGCCAGACCCTTGCCGGTGCGTGCACGACTTGTGACTGTCGTCACCGTCTGACTAGGCACTGACGCCCAGTCAGCGGCTGTGTCGCTAGGAAGCTTCCACGCATCTTCTCATGTTATCAGAGCGGTGAGACAGTTCTCACCGAGCTGCGCAACAGAGACAGAGCAGAGCAGCAGCAGTGAGAGCCACAGCTGCAGCAGATCCACAAGGACCCGTCGACCACAACAGACCGGTGTCGACGTCGCTCACCATCACCACCCTGAGACTGCAGTCGCCAGCCACATCCAATAGCAGCAGAAGCAGTGTAGCAGAGTAGCAGCAGCAACAACAGCAACACCGTGCTGTGGCAGCAGCACAGCAGTAGCGTAGTAGCAGCGGCAGTAGCAGCAACAGCGGCGACAGCAGCAGCAATGGCGGCAGCGGCAGCAGCAGCAACGCAGTAGCAACGGCGGCAACAACGCATGGCATCTGTAGCAGCGTGCAGCAGCTGCAGCGTGCAGCAGCAGCAACAGCAACACCCGGCTGCTGCCACAGCCGCACGCACAACGGCCAGGCGGTCGCTCCGTACGCAGCCGCTCGGCTTCTGTTGCAGCTGACAACACAGCAGCAGCAGCAGCAGCCGAGCGGAAGCTACTGCGCAGCTTCTGCGCAGCTCCCGCACGGCTGCTGCGGAGAGGCCGCTAGCTCGTGCAGTTGTTGCGAGGGTTGACAAAAAAAGGGCGTCAACAAAGACCGGACTTGTGAATTCTTTGGTCAGAGGAACAAAAGTTGCCAGCGTTTCAACTCCTCGAGAAATGCTCACGGTTCTGCAATTTCAGCACTTTGACGTCTCGGCCCATAATGAGCGGCACCATGGCTCCGTCTGACGAGAAATGAAAAGGGGTGAGATCCCTCTTCTTCCTCCTCAGGGATCATGAGCCCACGTTCGTAGGCCATTGAGGACCTGCGAAGCCAGCATGATGAGATGCGTTGACTGCAGCAGGAGTAGACTGACACCATCCGTACACTCACTGAGCTCCTTCGAGGTCATTCCACGACTCCGCAACAGACTTCTGAGGGCTCGGCCGGGGTCGCACCCTCTACACAGCAGTTAGCTCCAGCACCGGCGACAGGAGTTGGAGCCGACCAGCCACCTCCTGAGCCTTGGGACGAGGATCCGGGCATGGCAGGCATGGAGAGCGACTCCCCCGAGCGCGAGATTCATATGCTTCAGGAGCGTATCCATCAGCTTCAGACGAGCTCTCGGCCCCCACACACATCCCGCTTTCCGGAGCCTCGATCGTTGCCTAACCTCCACCCCAGCGACTTCCCTCTTCCCGGCGTCTTTCCCATCTCTCGTCCTTCCCAGCCTGTGGTTGCTCTCCCTTCGGAGCGGCAAACTAAGGACTTCGAGACGCCCCCCCCCCCGGTATGTCAGCGAGGACGGCTTTGACTGCTGGGAGATCCTCTTTCACGTCTGGGCCACTTCAGAGGGCGTGTGACCCTACTGCCACAGTCCGTATCAGACTATAGACTGAGCTGAGGTGTTGACAGCGGCTAGGGCGATGCGTGGACTCCTCTACGCCATGTCGCGCAAGACAGTCTTTGACTTCCGCCCGTTCCTTGGCGAGGCGGGCACAGGCATCGGCGGTGATCCACGCGGGAGCTAGGACCTAGCGTTGTCCCTGCTTGCTACAGAGACGCACGCCACTCGCGCTGCACACATCCATGCCTTTCACTCCCTTTGCCAGGGGCCTACCGAGCCCGCAGCAGACTACTGGCAACGCGCTATGCACATCTACACGTGCCTTGGGACTTCAAGAGGTACACTGTTGCTGGTACTCTGCACGATCATCCTCAGGGTTTACCTTGAGCATACCGTTATCTTCACGCGGTACAGCGACGCCGTGCTCGAGCCTTTCTCGGCCTCACTACAACTTCTTCCCTGGGCGCACCAGCTTTTCCTCGACGTGACTTCAGCCCGTGAGGCATCCGTGGCTCATCAAAAGACTTCCATTGCTGTAGCAGTCGTTGCATCACCACCGATGCCCCTCCTGAGGACCCCTTCTCCATCCTCCGCCTCGTCATCCTCCTCCCCATCCACCCCGATTACACAGACTCAGACACAAGGTGTTGCGGCAGCAGCACAGGGGAAGAAGGGGCGACGAAAGCACGGCTCGGGCCAGCAACAGCCGCAGCAGCACCTGTCATCGGATGATAGTGGTGGACGCTCTGTTCAGTGCTACAACTATGGAGGCGCCCATCGCTACACCGAGTGCTAGCAGCCGCTCGACTGGGCATGGATTACTCGCGGCCTCCAGGATGCGCACGAACTCCGGTCTACATCGAGCAGCACATCCTCCGGACGCGCGACGAACACGACTGCAGCAGATCCCGCTTCTTCACCAGCAACGAGCTGCGACCCTGACCCATGTGACCGCACCATCGCCGAGCTCCGCCACCTTCTAGCGCTCCATTTTCAGGGAGGTGTGAGTGTGTTATCACAGCTGGGTGGTTCACAAACTGTCGATCCGTCTGTTTTGGTGACTTGGGATGACTCGTGTGGGGGGGCACAGTCGGCATGTGATGATGATGGGCCTGACTGTACAGATTGGATTCATGAGTCTCACCATTGTGCCCTTCGTCGTTCCTCCCCACCTGTTGCCTAGCGTCCGTCCGAGGCCAAGTGTTTAGTTGATCGTTGTATAGTGACGTCCTCCAGTCGTGATTCCGGCGGCACTTGGATCATCGATTCAGGTGTCACTCATCACATGACGTGTCGTCGTAGTGATTTCGTCGTTCTTGGCCCTGTTGCGTTTGTCTGTTCCATTCGCACAGGCTCTGCTCAGTCCTTGCCAGTCCAGGGTGTTGGGGTTGTCCGTTTCGATGGTCCTTCTAGCCCCTTGTATCTTTCCAAGGTGTTGTTTGTGCCTGACCTTGAGCTCAGTTTGCTTTCTGTCCGTGCTTGCACACTGATGGGACTCTCTGTGGAGCACACTGCCAAGTCCGCGACTATGACTGCTATTGACAATCGCAGCATTGTTCTTCGTGCCTCTGTTGTGGATGATCTATATCGTGTCTCCTGGACTTCTGCTCCTTGCTCTTCCTCCCCTTCAGCTCGTGTTTTTTTCATTAGTGTCCCGTCTCCTGATCACCAGCGATTGCTTCATCGTTGTCTGTGTCATGTGGGCTCCGACACTGTGTCGAAGCTCATTTGGACACAGCCCGCTCTCGGTCTTGACGCGACTTCTTTCGAGAAGCCGCCCAAGACCGACTGCCTCTTCTGTGCCGAGGGTAAAACGCATCGCTGCACTTACCCTGACTCCCGTTCTCGCGCCCTTTGCCCTCTTGAGTTAGTCCATTCGGACCTCTTTGGTCCTCTTCCTGTCGAATCTTTATCCGATCGGAGTCGATACGTCCTGGCCATAACCGATGACTTCACCCGGATGCGGTGGGTCTACAGCCTGCGCCAAAAGAGTGACGCCGCTCTTGCGGTTCGCCTTTGGCTAGTGATGACTGAGCGTCAGTCATGCCACACTCTGCACACCTTCTGCTCGGATCGTGGTGGTGAGTTTCTAGGTGAGATGGATAGCTTCTTCGCCGAGCACGAGATTTTTGACCAGGTTTCCGCTCCTGCTACTCCTCAGCAGACAGGTGTTTCTGAGCATTAGAACCGCACCATGGAGGATGCAGTTTGCGCTATGCGGTCTGAGTGCGATCTCCCGGAGTCCTTCGCTTTTGAGGGCTTCGCCTACATGACTTGGGTCTGGAACTGCCTCCCGCACAGTCCCCTTCCGGACCACATTACATCGTATGAGCTTTGGTTCGGTCACCGTGCTGACCTACGCCTCGCTCGCGTCTAGGGATCCTTGGCTTCTGTGTGGTACATCGAGGACCAGCAGGGGTCCAAGGTCTCACCGCGGGGCCGCTTGTGTGCCTTCATCGGCATCTCCCCGCGGTCAAAGGCCTGGCACTTTTGGGACCCTATTCGTCGTCGCATTGACGAGTCCCGTGAAGTGCTCTTTTTTGAGTCCCTCACATACCGTGGTCTGACATCGATTACGTCGCCGTCTGTCACACACATTCCTATGTGTGAAATCTCTCGCCGGATGGGGGAGTCTATGGCTGCGAGCATCCCTCACCAGGCTGATGTTTTCGTTTGAGCTTCCTCCACTTCGTGGTCTCCGGCTCTTGATGACCCAGCGATCATTGCTGTCGGCCCAGAGACCTCTCCGGCACCGCCAGCTTCTACCCCCGTTCCCTCGCATCCCTCAAACCCCATGATCCTACACCTGTGCATACTCCTGTGACCGTACCTGTGTCCACCAGCAATTTTGCCTCTGTGCATAGCCCTGCCTCACCTGCTCCTACTGTCAGCCCGAGTCACGTGTCTTAGACACCCACATCTCCTCGCACGGCATCAACAGCTCTCTTGCCTCAATCCTCCCCAGCTACGCTTATGCCTGTTCCTGAACGTGAGGTGCGCCCCTCGAGCCCAGGTTACTCCCGTGAGCCTGGCGGCCATCTTCCACTGTTGGACCCCACAGCTCAGCGAGTGCCTGGTCCTACACCCAGGCGCTCCACTCGCAGTATCGCGAATGGCGATCCCGGCACAAAGGCCCTAGGCCTGAGTGTCCACACTGAGCACACAGAGGTGTACCCACCGTGTCCCGTAGGGCACGATCTTGTCACTCGCGAGTTTCACATCGCTTGTGATGCAACAGCCGAACTTGTGGTCATCAGACCTAGTACCAAGGCGTGCGCTCTTGCCACGCAGAGCTCCCCCTCTTTGGCGCTTGACCCGGGCACAGTGAGGGAAGCTCTGTCATCACAGGATGCTGATGCGTGGCGTGCTGCCTGCAAGGATGAGCTTTGTGCCATCCGAGAGCACGGAGTTTACGAGCTAGTCGACCTTCCACCTGGGAGGAAGGCTATTTAGGTGAAGTGGGTCTTTTGCAAGAAAGTGAAGCCAGATGGCTCACTGGAATGCCACAATGCTCACTTGGTTGTCAAGGGGTACTCTCAGATTGTGGGCATCAATTACACTGACACCTTTGCCCCTGTCCGCCGCATGACCTCAGCTTGAGCTCTCTTCGATGCAGTGGCTGAGCATGGCTGGGAACTACACCAGATGGATGTGAAGAATGCGTTCCTCTATGGCTCTCTGGATGAAGAGATCTACGTGGCTCAGTCACCCGGCTTTGAGGACGGTGACAAGGTCTGGCACTTGCGCAAGTCCTTGTACGGCCTCAAGTAGTCTCCTCAGTGTTGGAACCAGGAGATCACTGGGACCCTGACTCGTGCGGGATATGTGAAGAGTGAGGCGGATCCCTCTCTCTTCATCGGACGGCCGCCTGAGCGGTTCACCGCCAACCTGGTCTATGTCGATGACCTTCTGATCGCGTCTACTTCACTTGAGGCCGTGAAGGAGGCCAAGGCTGTCCTCCAGACTGCCTTCAAGATGAAGGACCTTGGTCCTGCAGCGATGTTCCTTGGCATGGAGATCGTGCGAGACCGCAGTCGTCGTACTCTACTACTGCATCAGGCCCGATACGCACGGGTTGTGGGGGAGCGCTTCAGCGACGTCCTCGACGCAGTGCCCACGGCCTCCAAACCTCTCACACCTGACGGGCAGGACGGCCTAAAGGCGGAGGACCCCACACAGCTGGGGAAGACCGTGGATGAGACCTTGAACCTCCGTCTCATCGGATCTTTGATGTACCTGGCCATTACCACACGTCCTGACATCGCATTTGCCGTCAACCTCCTTGTTCAGTTTTCGTAGGCTCCACGCGCCAGACCCCTTCATGCGACTGTGCGAGTGGTGCGGTACGTGGTCTCTACACTGTACCTTGGACTCTGCTTTCGCTGGTAGTGTTTGGTGGTCCTTGATGGCTACACTGACAGCAACTGGGCCTGGAGCCCAGATGGACGCTGTCGCACCGGTTACGTGCTTTTGCTCAATGGTACCGCTGTGTCCTAGCGCAGCGGGAAACAGGGCTGCATTGCACGTAGCTCATCGAAGGCAGAGTATGTCGCACTGGGTGCAGGGGCTGCTGAGGCGGTATGGCTGCACCGCCTGTTCCTTGAGCTGGGTCAGTCAATACCCGCGATTGTGCTTCGTTCCGACAACCAGAGTGGTCTTACCATTACGGAGAACTCTGGTGTCTTTCATGCTCGCACGAAGCACATTGCAGTTGAGCATCACTTTGTGCGTGATTTGGTGGAGCGACACGTGATCCCTCTCATTTGGGTAGGTACAGACATGCAGCGTGCTGACTTCTTGACGAAGGCACTGTCACGCGGAAAGTTCCTTGTGGCCATTCGTTCTGTCGTACTTCGCCCCTTACCTCAGAGTGGTTGAGTGTGGGGTGGTGTCTATGTCCGTGTCACATCTGTCGTTGCACTCGTTGTCGTGTTCATCTCAGTGCTGCACGTGTATGGACATGCATACCATCGGGTCATGGGGGAGTGTTGTGATTTGTGACGTTCCTGTTGACCTATACAGTTTACTGTGACCACTCGGCCGTGTCCATACTCGTGCAGATCCCTGATGCGGACCCTGGTGGTACCAGTGTGTCATCTGGTGGCGGACTACCAGCTTGGAGCTAACCAACGACCGTTCCAGAGCTCTAGATGCTACTCGGGACCTCTTGGAGTTTTCTCTGTAGCACGCAGGACTTATTGGTGGAGTGGTCGTGGGCCTGATTTGCATGTTTTTGCATTGTGTGTCCACTGTTTGATGCTGGATGCATGCATGTGACCAGTCGTAGCGTTCGGTTTGTGATTCTGCACGTTTAGGTTTAGACGACGTAGCGTTTTGACATGTGTGCGCAGAGTTACGGTCAAAACAGTGGTTTTGGGCCGGTTTTATGACAGACCTTGCACTGCCGCGTGCGACACCCGCCGTGCGCTGCGGCAGGTACTTATGCCATGGACCTGTCATTTGTCATTTATCTCTTTAAATGCTATTGAAGCATTCTCACACTTTGCCTTGTGTCTCCTAGCCAAACCCTTGCCGGTGCGTGCACGACTTGTGACTATCGTCACAGCCTGACCAGGCACTGACGCCTAGTCCGCGGCTGTGTCGCTAGGAAGCTTCCACGCATCTTCAGAGAGGGGTGGTGCGCAACCACCCCTCGCTTCAGCGAGGAGGGAGGGCCGAACCGGCCCTCCTGCTACATCATCCATGTTAACCACCTATGCCCCGGTTGGTGTGACAAGGGAAGGAACATCATCGAATGAAAAAGGATGAATTGCTCATGAAAATAGTGTTTTGTGCTTTGTCATTATGAGTGCTGATGAGTCACAGAGGGATCACCAGCATTCGGGCCTATCTGATTTTTTACCCATCGGAAGCTCGACGTGGTTACGTTGGTCAAATTCGTTTGGCGATCTGAAAGGTTGGATGGTCACATTGACGAGCAGGAGAATCTGACAGTCTACGTTTGCTAAAATATCCAACTGTTTATTTGTGGTTCGTTGGCGTTGCTTGAAACGAGACTTTGTCTGTAAAGGTCTTGTTTTGTTTAGACATTTCCAATTGTCATATGCCGGAACGAACATGCTTGGAAGACAATGTAGAAAGTTTAGGTTGCAAAAAAAACTTTTCCTGTCAACATCTCACCGTTAGGACGGCCTATCAGGTGATACATTCACGTCAGATTGGAGCTTGGCGCTGACGCAATCAACTTTTAGATCAACTTTGTGGTGATTAGTTATAGTTACAATTTCTAAAGGCAACTTTCGAGAATAGATGTTCGTCATGCCCCGATTTGTTCATCGTTGCCATGTATGGTGGGGACTGTTCAGGTCATCGCCTCGGACAGGTGTGCCCAATGATAAACAAGGGTGCAAGGCTACACATAAGACTTGCATGGGTTACAAAGTACATAGTAAAACGAGCATAGACAATTGAAAGAAATAAAGCAAAAGGATAGAGAATAAATGTTACTTACATAAAAACTTTGTTTAAATGCATTTTTAACTTCATTATCTAATAAGTTAGATGGATGAAGAAATGAGAAGAGTTGCGGTCGTACCATTTTTTGAAAAGAGGAAAAGAAATAAGGTTCAAGCCCTCATAAATAGAAAAAAATATGATGAAAATTTAAATATTAGATATTAGTTAACCACTCATGTGCAATTATGTGTGTAACAATGTTTTTCTTGAATCTAGTCCCCGGGGTTAGATTGATTCTTGTACAGGTGGAGACCGTTTTCATTTTTTCTCGAGAACCTTTTTCACTCAGAGCTCAACGAATCCCTTGTCGCGTTGGATAGAGCAAAGGATCTAGATTGACCGTACTCCTGATCGGCGGTCATGCTAGATCCAAATCAAGGTGGATTGAGGAGGACCCTCCACGTTGCTTGTTGTCGGCCCTTGCTGGGGCCATCGGTATGACTCTCGACATTAAAAAAACTACAAATGTAGTGTCGATGCTAACTGCTGTTTGCACATCCGCCAAGTGGGATGTGCCCTTGCATGTTAGGATGTGTTTACTTGTCTTGGATGTTTGTTGTTCGCACCTTGGTCACTGAAGGGGTGAGTCTCGCATATTGTTCGAGCTCCCAGAGGTGGAAAAGGTGGTACGGAAAGTAGGGGAGAGAGTAATTTTGAGAGTGGATGTCGAACCGAAAACAAGAGGGATACTTCGTAGCCCAACAATGTATTGATCGGTACTGATTGTAGGTATGAGGACGCTTTGTGCATGGTTAGCCCACACTTAGGGCAATGTTAGAGTTTGCCCTGCCGTTTCGTAGCGGTTCCATCCGACCTTTGTCGATTCTGGGGTGGACCTGCCTTCGCTACTTTCCGCACAGCTTCCCGCTAGTCCCTGAACCACTTGCGCTGTCGTGCCACCCCCTTCACTGTCTTCGTCCGATCCGTCGATCGGACGACGAAATCCGACTTCCCAGCAGCGACGCAAAGAAGCAGAGAGCCCGACTAGTGCAATTATGTTCTCTTCGAGCAGCCATGAAATAGGAACATGAGCGCGCCCAGGCACCAGTGGCTACTTCCCAAATGGCTTCGCTAGCAAATTTGTTACTGAAGGGCTGAAAATGCTCTAGATGAGCTAGAACAGGATTGTTAGATATAAAAATTAAACAATAAAAAACAAAAACAAGGTCAAAATCTTGTGAAGAATTTTTATTTCAGATTCATTCAGAATCAATGTTCATTTGATACAGGAAAGATTAGATGCACAAGAAATATGTGTATTTTTTCCATATCTTCACATGAAAAGGGGATCAAAAGTGGAACAAACCTAATAAACAAAGTTTATTATACGATGAATGTATTGTGCATCCTATAATAACAAAATTGTAATTTATAAACTACATAAATACTTTTTTAAAGAGAAACGTTTGCAATGGGTGGAGAATGTTATAGATTGGTCCACTCAAAAGACAACAGTGCACAGATTTCATTTGTTGATTTTCAAATATTCCGAAATCACTTGTAATAATTTAGCATTAAAAAATTCATTTTTTTAACATAGGAAATTTCAAAAAAGCCGATAAAAACCACTGATGCTAGCCGTAAACATCAATAATGGTAACCTATTGTGCCGGAAACATCTTTCCCCACGTCAATACATTGTTAAAAACGACCCTCTAATTGGCCGGTAGTTCTGTTTTTAAGTATCTAAATTTGTTTTCAAATGCACAATGATGCATGTTCTTAATGTTTTGTGGTAATAATGACATACACGGGGCTCGCCTCTTGCGACTTTAAGACAATGAGATTTTTCATTACTCATGACACGAGTAATGAAAATTTGAAAAAAGATTGCAACTTAGTTGCACGGTCCACCAGCAAAAGGAACCCAGAGCTTTGTTGTACACCTGAATTGTGAACATGTGAAATCCAAAAAAGAACTATAAAGAAACAAACAAATAAAAAAATGTAATCTAGGAAGAAAAACAAGGAAAGTCAGTTTGAATCCCAACATGAAAAAAAAGATTTGAACATAGCTCACTACCACTATGGAATTTCTCCCATCTAATCTTTATTTCCGAGGTGATTTACTCACTTTGGTACCGGGTTTATGACACTAAACCATTACCACCTCAAGATTCACAGTTCTCATACAATAACATAAAAAGAATAAAAAATATTATCGAAAACAAATCATGTTAAAATCACGTTGTTAACGATTAACATTTACATCTACATGACATCTAACTAGTGTAAGTATCTAGGGTAAAACAAAAATTCCATTCATACAATGACTTCCATATCTTGTAAAATCAATGTGATTATGCTCCCATATGTGACGAGGAACAAGATGAGAATATTTGTGTACCTTTTCCATGTACAGATAACAAAATCTTCAATTTAAGGGTATAACAATAAAAAATACCAATTTTCAACATTCAGGTTGAAAGTAAAGGAGATGAAAGCGGTCCATATAACGATGGCATAACATAACATGGATGTCACTCGGATGAGAATTCTTCATGAATGTTGTATAGTTTGTCCTCCTTTGGGCATACATGCCTTAGTGAGAGGAGGTTTATCCCCCAAAGCAATGTAAGTGTAAACTCAACATGGAGTCAAACAAGAAGAACTTCATGTATACCATTAAATCTCCCTCATTATTTCTCTTATAATGTCTCATGATCTCTTATTGCATTGGAAAAGGTAAGAATGAAGGGCAAACATTTGGAAGAAAATGATTGGAGAAGTGAAAGTTAAAGTTTGGTGCAATCACCATGTAAGCAGTAGAAAAAAAGGCGTGGAACATAATTAATCTGCAAAGTTAGCTATGATTCTTGATTTACGTTAGAAAGGAGGTATGACTTTGCATTGTGTTTGGGCATCAATGCTTTGAGGTCAACATACAAAGCTAGTTATTGGGTCAAAATCTCCAAGGGATGTGTGATAGTTGTGTCTTTATTTGGCACAAAGCCTACATCTCCTTCCTAATGCTACAAAAGGAAGAGCTTGACCTTCCCTCCTCTTTTGCTCTTGCCTCCCAAGCTTCCTTTCACCTCTTGTGTAATGCATTAATCCTAAGGAATCTGAAGGTTGTGGAATGTGACGAGGAAAAACCCATGTAAATGAATCCTTCGTACATGAAAGTGTTGATTTCAAGGCCAAAACCACTATGCAAAATGATTATAGAGGCATGCACAGAACAAAAAAAATCAGAACTCTAAATAGTTATTCATGCGAGCCTCAAGATCCATACCCAACTCCCATTGTGAAAATGGATTCCCTTGCTCCTTAAAGGGAGGTCAGATTTGAGGCTTAGAAGCCAATCGTAGTTGAGCAAACTCCATCCATCATGTAGCTTAGTTCCGTGCAAGGTGGTTCTTCAATGGCCTTGGCATGCCAATACCATTGAAGAACAAGGGATTTTTACAATTGATCCCTCGTCTCTTTGAAATTCTTCATGAACTCTTCATGTATGTCCATGCAAAGATCTAATGTGGGTGTGATATTCATTGTTTACAAGGATTGATTCCATAATTTGGCAACATTAGATGTGTCATGACCAAACCACGGAATGGAAAAAAAGTCATTCACATTACACTCAGATCAATCTACACACTTGACGGTGGATCCTTGAAGATGTTCATAGGTGCGATGATAACGGTGGTGTTAAGCTTCAATTGAGTGAAGGCGACACGACATTTAAACCATAGTCCAAAGAGTTGTGGATTTTAGAATGGATGTTTGGGTCAACCTCTATTAAGAATTCTCTCTTCTATAAGCTTGAAAAACTCTAACATCCTACTTTGAAGTAGTCTAATAGGCTTGGTATGTCCTACCCTGTACTGACATGTGCAAGAAGGTTGTGAATTCCTATAGTGAGCTCTAGAAGGGAGGGGACTTGCCTGTTCTTGAAAAATACATAGATACCTTGGTTAGGGATTCCTCTAGCTAACTATATTGCCATCTAACACCTTGAGCATGCTACCTACACTATATCATCAGTCTCATACATGGAGCCTAGGCTCTTCTATCTCCATGGAGTAATTTGTTAAAGGATTTGAGAGGCTCCTCATTGACAGATGTGATATAGTAGTATGGCAAGATCAATGCTTGTTAGAGAATAGCCTAAAGGGTAAGCAACCTCATCATGAACTTCACCTGAAGATGTGAAAATGCATAGGTAGTAGTAATGCGAATAACAACCCCTGACCCAATGAAGCTTTTCTTTGAAGGAAGCTTCTCGGAGAGGTAACATATCTCAGCCACCTGAGGGGAACTTCTCCTTTAGGTGGTCAACTTCATATGTCCATGGGTATAAAAGAAAAAGCTCCTTTTGGTTCACATTGATAATAAAATTCTCCAAGAACTCAGCTCTGCCGAAGCATCTAACTCTCGAGCCCGAGGAAATGACGATGATGGAGATACCTCTTAGGCCTTAATAAGCTTGGTATGGCCTACTAGCCTTGGTGGAGGCTTTCTTGGGGGCCACTCAAATTGGAGAATATACTAAGACTCTTGCATCAATGGCCCACAAGGCCTAGCAAAGCCTTCCTTCTCTATGGGCAAGGAGTTTTGCTAGCCTATCCTGACTAGGTTTTTCATGTACCATTGTTGTACACTTTATGTAGCAAGATTCTATTCTTTCCCAGACAAGGTATTCAATTATCTCTCTTGTTTTTGTACAAGCTACACTTCAGATCACCATAAGATCCTATGAACAAGGGTCCTGACCCTTGCACCTTGTCTCTTAAATGTAAGATGGCATCAGAGCATTAGATGGTGCTCTAAATTGTTTAAGCAACGGTCTTTCTTTGTGGTGGAGATGTTCTTCACCAGCCTAGTACAAGCACTAAGTCAGAGGCAGAGGTGAAGCCTCTTAAAGCACGTGAGCATCATTCCACATGCATAGAAGCAAGAGCACCATAGAAGAGGAGAACAAAAGTCGAACTCCTTGTACTCTTGATGACCGATTCAATTTGCATGACATGTGCATAGGCTATGAGAAAGAGCTTTTGCAAAGTTCTTTTCACAGAGGAATGTAATCAGTAATTGATAAAATAAATGATAAAAATCCTGTCTCTTGAAGCCTACTCGAGTGTGAGCGTTGTTGTATCTTCCCCTAAGCCCTCATGGTATATCAAGTCCACCAAGAAGTGTGGATCCACCTAGTTGTTCACCTAGTTCTCATTGAACACGAACTAGGTCAGCAAATACAGCCACAATGCAAGATCATATCCTGTGTTTTACTGTCATTTCTTCAAGACGATTTGGCACATGAAGCAAAACTGCATAAAATGTACATGGAATGAGGAGTAAGAATGACAACAACAACTTCATAGAGAAAACACCTTAGGATAAAAGGGGGAAAAGAAGGCATCAAGTAAGAAGGAGAAGCAGTAAGAGAGAGGCAAGAACCAAAGGGCCAAGGAGTAGGATAGATACAAGGAGATGTGATTTGAGTACATGTGGTATGTGTTCTAGTTTTCAGAAATAAATCGTAATGAGCTGGTTTGCTCCAACTACGTGTGGTACCTAGACACTGGGTGCACTTTGTACATCACTCATAATAAGGCTTGCCTCCATGAGCTTCAACCCTGCTATAAAGACTTCGTTAAGGTGGCAAACAAGCAATAAGTACATGTTTAAGCAAAGGAAACCTGACAATGACTTGGAACAATGTTGCTCAAGTTAGGTTTGGGGACGTGCTATACATGATTGGCATTGCGATAAACCTCCTCTCACTGGGGCATATATGCCCAATGGTCTTTAGATCACACAATGATTTTTCAGTGTGCTCCTCTAATGCGCTCACACTTGGCAAGCACACTATCATTGACATGTGCCATAGTAGTAAATGCTCGCACTTTGGATGTGAACTCCATTTCTTTTATGAGGAAGGGGACAAAATGCAGTCTGACGTGGCCAACTTTTGGAAATCCTCCGACACGTGTCAAAAAACAATCCCCTTACACACGGCCACTTAAACCTGTACAACCACTCCCCACTGTGACAAAACTGTAGGCTAACATCTCCATGGACTTCGTCACAAAGTTACCAACCACACCTAGGGGATACTAAACAATCCTCCTTGTTGTCAAAAGGTTTTCCGAAATGTCTCACTTTACCCCGACGACGACCTCCGTCAATGCAAAAGGAACACGATTGTTTACGGTTGTTTCTAAACAACATCGTATGTCTACACAGTGTTGTGAGGACCATCACGAGTGATAGGGATATGTTGTTGATGGGTGCCCTCACGGAGTATATGACCTGTTGGCTCATGTCCATCTAGGTGCAGATGCCTTAGGTGGGCCGGACAACGGTCGGGCTTTGCTGGCGCTCGGCGGCGCCGTAAGGAGTGGAGCCCATGAGGGGCTTGACAACCTGCACTAGGTTGCAACATCTTTGTTTGTGTGTGCTTGTTGCATGGTTGTATTGCTTTACATCCATATTCTAGCCATTCATGCGACGCCTGATTCCGATATGCTGACACCGAGTTATGATTGTTTCTATTTTGTGGTTGTCTGAGGATCAGCAAAATGCTACCTGTTGTGTGATGCAAATCGAGACCAGTCGCCCCTATTTATGTGTGTGTGTGTGTGTGTGTGACTGATTTGTGTATCTCTCCTTGCAAGTGCTTTCTATGGATAAGCACTTGAAGCCTGTGTGCGTTGTCTGACTAGACCCTTGTTGTTTCCTACATAGTGCCACACATAATGGATAGGCAATCTAATTAGAAGTGCGATGTCAGCAAGAGGCCAATCCACGTCGTTGTTTGTGGGCCTCTACTTAAGCCTACAGTCTATGCAGGTAATCGGTGTTTTCTAGTCATTATTGATGATTCCAAAAGGCTGGTGTGCAGCTATCCTCTGTATAGATGAGACAAACCTCCAACATGGCTCTTCAAATGGCTTGTCATGGCCTCAATACAAAGAAATAACAAACAACCTTTTGTAGACTCTCAAAGTGTTACAAATTACACCAGCACACAGTTTATCAGTAAACATGAGGATATCGGCATTAGAGAAAGAAGACTGCACAATGCAAGAGATGTTGACGTTGATGCTGCTAGGTGAGTAGCACGTTAGCTCATGATGGTCATTTGCGCTTTGAAAAGAAGTGTGGGTACGCAACCGCATGCCAGACATGTTGCTTTATGGCATGCTTACATTCTAAGCATGACATGATGACCAGATTGGCATCTCCATGCTACGCACCTTAAGGTGCATGACCTTCCATCATGTTCCAGATGTTTTCAACAGCTAGCAGAGAAAGCCCCATGTGATGTTATCGATGAAAAATCCACAACGTGATCGGATGCAAGTTTTACGACGTGGATTCCAATCAAATCGTTACATATAAAGGCGTTATTATGTTAAAGAAGCTGACACGCTCTTCTCTAGACGCCAAGAAAGCATGTCAGCCTACTCTACTTCAAACCTTCTACTACTAATGTGTAAAGAAAGTGAAGGAGGGGAAAGAAGACAATGTTCCACTCACACTTCTTGATCAAGGCAAAATGGATGAATAGACGGTGGCCCTGTGTGTGGCACTTGACACTCTTAGGGACAAACACATCAAATGGACATGATGTGGTTATAGGACCTCTTGATAAGATTAAGGCAATGGGAGTGTAGAGTGGTGCACATACATCAAGGAAAGCACATAATTAAGCCTTCTAGATTCCGGGCTGCCTCATGCGCCTCTTACGACAACATTTGTAGTAAGAAGAAGGGAAAATGTAGAAAACACAAATTTGGCTACTGCTATTTGCTCCATCTACCAAGAGATTTTTGATTTTCTAATGGGATTCACTATCACAAACCTTAATGCTCTTGTCTCAATGAGCACGTTTCCTATATAGGTAAAAAGAATCTAAAAGAAGCATTGCATGGCGATAATGGTGCAAAATGGAGAGTAACACTTCAAGTAGAGTTAAAGAGTCTCATGGTTCAAGGGATCTGGAGCTCAAAGAACATGAATCTAGGTCTTGTCTAGTGGGAGTGATATGGGTGTTCTGAATCAAGTCAAAAATCTGATGTTAGAGTTAACAAATTCAAGGCTTTCATTTTGGCAAAGGGGTTCATGGAAGTTGGGGAGACAAACGTTTTTGAAACTTATGTTGTTGTGAGCTCCTACATCACCACCTGCATCATTCTCGCACTTGCGGTTGTGATGTACTCCAATGTGTAGTAGGTCAACATAAAACACCTTTCTACATGAAGAGATGGATACAAGCATGTTCATGAAGAAATCAAAGCGTTATGACAAAGGGAGCAACAAAGTGTAAATGTTCATAAAGATTTACTATGGATTGAAGTAGAGCATTAAGATGTGGTATAGAAACTACTAGTATTGTTGGATTACTTAGACTTTGAGGTCTTAGCATACGCTCACTTCCTCTTTCTTCATCGCTCACCACCAAACTTAAAGTCATACCTTAACATGTTGGTTTATCTGAAGAACCTTCTCATGATTAATATGTCGACAATTTTTATCAAAGCCTCAGCAACTGCCATGGGGTAAGAGGTCAATAGACACTCATGCAAAACTTTGACTATAAGGTATGAACATAGAATATACCATTGAAGCGCGTTAATCCACTTCACCTAGCAGACCTTTGCTGAAAACATTTGTAAACAACTCAGGCTAACATGTCTTGAAACCCTTGCCACAATAGAAAAGGACACATTGGGGATAGAGGGTGAGGTGAAACCAACTACACTAACATGGTTGCATCATTGATGCATGCAACAAGTTGTATTTAACCACATTACTAGGTTTTAGTGAGGTCTTTAGCACAAGGCAATGAAAATTGTATTGCCGATACATACACGCAGGTTGAAACAAGTCTAAGCTACCTAAAGAATCTTTACATTACGAGTATTTTTTTGGTAATGACAGCGTGCTTTGATGTTGAATGCCATGACAATGAAGAGTTTTTAGGTAGAAAGGAAGACCGTCAAAGTACGATGGGTCTCGTATGCTTTGTTTTTGGATGAGTACTATCTTCTACAGTTTAGCTATGGAGCCGGCACTTTACCAACACACGATGGCTTGTATTCTTGCAACATCCTAAAGGACATTAGATTTGCCGAAACACAACAATTCTTTTTACAGCAAGTCTTATATTGACCACGCATACGTGAAAAGATTCTAAGGCCAAACAAAGCAAATTGCAGTTCTCGGGCATTGGATTTTTTCAAAGTTCCAAGACAACACAATGAGAATTGTGCATTTGCCAAGCATGAAGCAAGCAGCCATGTATTTAATAAAAGGTATCCCAAAGGTTACGTTCCAATTTTTTTAAACTAGTCTGACTTACTTCTAATGCCCTTGCATAATGTGTGAGGGAGCAGCTAGTCATGGATGGGATGCGAAAGATTAACAACTCAGCTCCTCCATCACATAAACCTCCTTTTGCACATGAACATCAAATGCTTTATAGTGCGCGAGACACCATCGACTTAAGAATAGATTTAAAAAATTGATGCATGTAGTAAATCATTATTCAACAAATCAATTTGGCTCTGATGGATCACAAGATGGTATGCGATGTTTTGCAAACATGACTCCACAAAGCACTATGATAGAATAATAGATTTTTTAGGGCCCTTGAGCTTACTACAACAACTTAACTAGCAATGAAGTAGCATATCGAAGCTTTAGGGGAATTGCAATTCAAAATTTGGCTTCATATTCCTTCCTTTTTCAGAGAATCTGTTGGCATAGAAAAAAAAATGAACACAAGATCTATTGCAATTACAAAACATTGCATTGTCATTCTAAATTTCTAAGATTAATGGCTTAACCTTGTAAGAAAAGGGAAAAAATATTGCAAAGCAAGCATTAAAGAAGTTGAAGGATTTGGTGTTATCTGCATAGTGAGTTGGACAACGAGGTCATAAATGTCGCGCTTAGGAGGAGGGGTTGACAAGGAAGGTGCCAAGAATTCATTAGCCGTAGCCGTTAAACGTCACTTCCTACAATTTTCAGCAAGAGAGGTACTTGCACGGGGTTTGTTTTCGCAACATGGCAAACTCATAAAAAAGGTGAAAAAATGATGAAGAGGAAAAAATACTTAATGGCGATGGAAAAGAATTTGATTGCGCAAGCAACGGAAGGAAAAACTGAATGAGAAGAATAGAAAAAGCTAGGAAAGGGCCAGTTGGTAACTTTGGAGGTTGTAGATTTTCAAAGCTGGTTCCTTACAAGTGACATAAGCAAGCGAGGGTGGTTGCGCACAAGGAGCAATCTCCCTATTTGGAAACTGCATAACTAAACAAGTTGAATATGGAATGACAAAGGAGAAACAAGGGAATGAGTGAGAGAGCAAGCGATAGAGGAAGAAAACGGGGGGAAGTTACACAAGATGCCTCTGCAATCATGTGATTACAACCCTTTCTTTGCTACAATCCTGTAACATACACTCTTTGTTGACTCACTGCCATGAACAATGTGAGAAAGAGAGATGGAGATACGGTCCGAACGATAAAGGAAAAAAGAGGAGGTAGGAGAAGAGGATTGCTACTTCGTTCAAGGAGAGGGACAGAACAAGGCATCCTCACAAGGGAAATGTAGGGATACACCCCTGGTTTTTCTTGGAAATCACGATTGACCACCCCTCAAGATTAAACAAGCAAGAAATCCGACTTTTAACAAAAAAAGGTCATAAGGGACATAAGCTTGGTTTTTAGTAGAAGAGAAATAATGGAATAGCTGTGACTTGTGAACACAAGTTTCTCTTAATTGAACACGACAAAGATGAACTTCAAATAGACCAAGATGCTCTTCGTATTACTCAAGCGACTAGAAAGTCAGCACAAAATCCAAAACAAACTTTTAGGAAGATTTCCACTTACAAAGGCGTAGATATGATAATAGAAGGAGGTGTGGGGACAAAATAAACATGCGCAACCTCATCAACATGCAAACGCTAAGGGGTAGCTCTTGCGTGAGGGAAGCGACACTTTATTTGAGTGGCTCAAATTTGATTGAAAAGCATTTGGGTATGAATGCTTGTTAGAATGACATGCCGACAGCCCAACAAGTCAAGAAGTAGTCTTGGCATTGGCCCACATGGAAACACATTTATGTTCATGCCTAGAGCTGGTATTGACTCATTTGCCATTTTTCCACTCAAAGAGGAAGACATTCAGCTGTATTTCCTTGGTAATAGTTTTTGGGAGCACACTAGTGCAAGGAATTTTTTATTACGAGGGGAATAATTGAGGGGGAGAGATGAGAGGTGCGATTACTATGGTGGTGATGTGAAGATCCACTTTGATGAAGCTGACAATGAATTCAGACCATAGTATGGAAAGTTAGGGATTTTACAAGGAATTCTCGGGTTCATGTCTATTGAAGAATTGTCTCCTTAATATGCTACATTTATTCAAGAACCTAGTCTTAAAGTAGTTTGAAGTGCTTGGTTTGTCGTCTAATGTGCTGGTATGTACAAGAGGGTTGCGCATGCCTCTAATGAGCTTGTGTAGGAAGGGGAGCTACCTACTACATAGGATTCTATAGTTACCCTTGTGAGGGAATCCTCTGAGTGAATTGGTAGACACCATGCACCTTGAGCATGCTCACTACAGTACATCACACGTGTGATACATGGAGCCTCAACCCTTCTTTCTACGTGAAAGAATGTGTTACAAGGTTGAGGATGCTCCTATTTGGAATACATAATGCAGTAGTATGGAAAGATCAACGGTCATGAGAGGACATTTAGGTGAGAAAACAACCTCTTTGTGAAACTTCATCTATCAACATGACAAAGCTTTCTTAAGGAGGAAGGTTCTCCGGAAGGGAACAAGGATGCTAGTAAGAACCTCGAACTATAGGAAGCGTTTTGTGGAAGGTAGCATCTCCTAGAGGCAGCAAACTTGAATCATGTGAAGGAAGCTTCTCCTTTAGATGGTTTACTTGCCAGGTCCACAGGTATATAAGGTAAGTCTCCTCTTAACTCACATCTATTATAGCATCCTACAAGCACCTAGCTGTATTCAAGCCTTTGACTCTGAGGCTCAAGACCAAGACTTTGCTGGAGATCCCTCCTAGGCTTGTTTAAGCCTAGCAAGGCCCGTAGGTCTAGATGGAGGTTGTCTTTTAGGTGACCCAGCATTGAGACTATTCAAAGACCCTTACATCAAAGGCCAATTAGGCGTATGAGGCATTGCCTCTTTGTGGGCCAAAGTTTGTGCTAACCAAGCATAACAATGTTTTTCATGTACCATACCTATTGTTTTTATCAACTAAAAGTTTAGATCTCCCATACAAGGTTCCCAATTCTTTCCTTTTAGTGTACAAGCAAAACTGCCAATCACCCCAAGATCATAGTTGGAAGGTTCGTGACCTTTGCTACTTGTCTCACAAATCCAACAATTAAGAGATGTTAGCAAGATCCTTAAGACCTCATTGGTACGCCTTCTCGGTAGTTGCACTTGCCATTTTTGAAGAATCATCTTTTGTTTGCCCCTCTTTCCCTCAGTCTCTCTTTTGGAAGATGTTCTTATTTAAGTTTTGTGTGTAGCATCCATTTAAAGCACAATATAAATCATTAATGCGATTCTTTTGAATATTTAACACTCCAAGAAGTCAAAGATACATCGTTTCAAGACGTTCTTAAGCTAAAATCATAAAGA
Organism: Penium margaritaceum; assembly: GCA_023375785.1. Taxonomy (NCBI): domain Eukaryota; kingdom Viridiplantae; phylum Streptophyta; class Zygnematophyceae; order Desmidiales; family Peniaceae; genus Penium; species Penium margaritaceum. The sequence continues at coordinate 124,092 of SZWC01005254.1, forward strand.
ACGAGCTCTTTAACTATGTTCAATCTTGTTGTAGCAATGGAAAAGCTATTGATAGTGAGTGGCCATTTGCATGTAAGCTGAAACAAATTAACACAAGCTAGGATTAGATATTGTTTGCGTGAGCACCATCCAATTTGAAACATGATAAAGACACTCTCAAAGCTTGTCAACTCGCAAAAACTTATAAGGATCGTGAAATGTTGTAAACGATGAAGTGCCCTCTTCCTCATTTAAACCACAAAGTACCGCCTTAGGTCTTTGCCCTTAAACCTTTCTATGAAGGAAGGAAGCTATGGAATGAGTCATAAATACTTTGGAGATTACACACCCTTTAACTATGTTCTCACTGTCCTCACCATTTTGATCCCCTCTTTCCAATTCTTCCTCTCCCTCCTCTCTATTATCAAGGCTCTCACTCCCACCATCAGCATTTCCTTCTTGTGTATGGATTTCTCTTCATTTTCCAATTCATCATCCTCTTCTTCCTCACATCCTTACATTCCTTCACATTTTCATCTTCCCCATCCTACAAATGCTCTTCTTGATCATCTTCCGTGTCTATCTCTCCATCACAATGCCCTTTCTCCATCTCCTCGTTTACATGCTCCATTAATTCTTCATTGTTTATCTCTTATACTTCTTTGCCAGGTGTTGATGATCTCACATGAATATACAGCTCGAACAAATAATCCATTTGTTTCAAATTATGAAGATGAAGGCTTGTGCATTACAAAGTTGATTGAGGGAGAACATGGAGGAGATTATGTATGTGAAATAAAAGGATTCCAAGTGAAAGAGCATCAAGTAAGTGGACAGATAGGATGGGAAAGTGGAAATGGTAGGGCAAGGTGAGGTGGAATGGGTTAGATGCTGAGTTGTTGTAAACATGGTGGAGGAGGAGAATGAAAATTCTAGCGTGGTTAAGGTTTCTTAGCCTCAAGGGATTCTTATACATGATTTGGGAGGGTTTGCATAGAAGAAAACATGAAGGATGAGGAGGGAACAAAGGGAGTTTCTTAAATCTCTTAGGTTCATCAAGCAAAGAGAGGTGGGGTGGGGAGAAAATTTGGCAAAAGAGAAACAAACATAGATGAAGATAAGTGAGACTTATCGACTTGTGGATTGAAGATCTTGTACATTGCTTGAATTGATCGATCATCTTAGTTTTTACACTATTCAAAATCTTTGATATAATCATGTGTTCAAGTCTTCATTTGTATCAGGTTTTTCATTGTACGTCTCGAGATGAATCCTCTGTACCCTTTTTCTTTTTGTTTCATTATATCTGAGGTAGGTGGACATTGGCTCACTTACAATTTCTTCTTTAAATAATATTTTTCAATTATTGTTGTCCCATTTTGTCATTTAGCTACTTGTTTTGTGGCACCCCTTTTTATTTTTTATGTCCTTTTTTGTTCAATGGAATCTTTCTCACAGTGATAAGAACGCGACTCGTTATTTCTTATACCTCTATTGAGACAACCTCAGCGATGTTACAAGTATGAAACATCAATTTTATTTTGTTTTGGACGATTGTGTGTGACGCCATAGAAAATTTGGAAAGATGGTCCATCTCCCATTCACTTGTAGTATTTTTGTCGGATATATTCATTTTTTATTGCCTCAGAAAAGTTCTTTACACGTTCAAAAAAGGTTGAGGAATGAAACTACCCCTTTGTTGAAAGGGAGCTTTTAATAAGGCTTGGACACCTTCCAGGCCCCGTGGGGGCATGGGAGGTGGTTAAACCTTAATGAAACCAAAAACTCTGTTTTTTATGAGGGGTTTCCCGAATTGTTTTTTCATTCACAATTTGTGGTATTTTTGTATGTTAGGCAAAGAATACCTTGAGTCAATGCCCGATTTTTGAAATACAAAAAGGATAAATTTGTGTTACATGCTCATTTTTGTACTAGTCTCCATGCAAGACCCAGTGTATGTCCATTGATTTTAAAAGAGAGCTTATCTTTGGCGATGCCCTTTGGTGAATGCTATCATTTTGGCATGGTCTTCACTGAAAAGGCGTTGACGACAGGTATTAAGGTCTTGCAAGAGAGACATTATGCATATTTTTTAATACAATGTCTGTACAAGCCAGAGAAGGTAGATATGTCCACAAAATCACGTGGACACGTTTTTGCTCACTGGTTCATTTAGTCCCACATTGTTAGCTCTATAATTGGATCACGGCCTTTTTTCCCTTCATTTGGCTTTTTTTCCCTCTTTCTAATGCCCACATGAACATCTTGCGATGAAAAGGATTTTTTCGGTAGCTCTTTGGATATTGTTTAATATACATTGGGGCAACGATGATGTACCTGACCATTTATCATGCCCACGGTTTCATTGCTCCTCATAGTATCTTTTTCTCCCGGAATCTCTCTGGCGATGTTGATAATGCTATGGTTTTAAGTCGTTTGAGTGATTATTGCAAACGTTATAAAAATGGGTGTTGCTTTACATGTAGATGGAGCATTTTGATATTGACGAAGATTCAAAACCTATTAGCAACACGTGGAAGGCAGTGGTTTTCTTGACAAATAGAAGCTATCGGTTATGCAAAAAGAACCTTTAGGCGATCGCAGTCATTGGAATGTGACAAGCTTTTAGGTTAGTGAAAGCCTAAAAACATAGACACGTACCACTCTCGTTTCAGTGTTTCTTTGATGCAGTAATGCTTTTGTCTCTCGCTTACCTCCCGATGAATCCGGTGGCCTTAGCGTACCCGCGCACTGACCATGCACAAATAGCGGCTTTCGGAAGCATACGTCAGAGACTAGGGAGAAACTTGACATGTATCTGACATGCAATCGCATGACGACATCGATGCTGGGCCACTCGCCTTCACTTCATATGCGGTGCATGCGTGGTGCAAACATGGCTACTAGGACAGGTTTTCCCTAAAAAAAATTGCTGGTAGATTGCATAGTGCTTCGGGTGAAGGAAGGGGGCGGCGGAATGTACTCTTTTCTAGTCGCGGTCAGCGATCCCCATGTTTGTCTTTGCAGCTTTTGTGGCTTAGTCGTGAGACATCACTCAGCCGTGTAACAATTTCCGCAGCTGCAACAGAACGAAAATGATCCGGTCAGCGTCGCAGGTCAACGGCACGACGTACGTTCCAGCAAGGAACGCCGTAGCTGTTGACTGCCCATCACCCTGCCATCCCTGAGTAAGCGACGGTCAAGTCCTCGCCCCCACCCTACACTCGCCCTTGACGTAAAATCTTGCCAACGCCGTGCGCGCCAACCTTGCGCCGATTCAACCGTCTGTCCGCCTGCGTGCCGCAACGATCAACTGGTCCCTCGTCGCCCCGTCATCCTCTCTTGTGGGCACATTAACTTTCCCTCGTCACGTCTCTAACTGCGCTTGTCGGCACGTTGTTTCCCGAGGGGACCAAGTCGTCGCATTTCCCGACGTGGTCGGCAAGCGCCTCTGCGCCGTCGTGCAACTGCTTGCCTGCTGCCTGCCCCGCGCACTTGCGGATGCTCGTTTGAGCCGCGGCTCACGGTCCACGTTTTCTGTAATCACGCGCCGTCCGCGGTGGAGTACTCGCACTTTTCGCGGCTGCTGCAAGTGGCTGCAAGTGGCTGTGTGTTCCTCTTACCCGACGCAGTGGCTGCCGCGGCCGTCGGATTGGCGATCGCACAGCTTCGCGGAAGAAGCTGCAGGAGGCTAGGAAAGCAACTGAACCTGTC
>SZWC01005254.1:147033-158439 GCA_023375785.1 Penium margaritaceum
TTGGTTTTTTGCGCTCATTGTGCTCTGTTGTGTCCTCCCGGCTTGTGTACATCGGCGTGCACATGACTGACGGCGAGACTCGACGCTGATGGAGTGTCATCCGGTGGAGCCAACGCACGCTGAGGTCGTCTCGCAGTTCGCTGGAGCCTCCTCTCTCCAGCGACGTGTTCAGCTCCATCGGCAGGCCTCCTTGGCGGTCGCGCTGCCGGCCGTCACTGCCACCATAGTCTCTGTGTGCATGCGACCAGCGCGTCCTGTCGTGCCTGCGTCGTCATGCGCTGCCTAGGGTCCCTGTTGCATGTTGCATGGCCCTGTTCGGCAGCATAAATCGTCGTGGGCACTGCCTGGGTTCAGGTTGCCATAACTCCTCGCTACTGTTTTTCTAGCTGATTCTGACCGCACAGCTGCGTTCGCAGCGTTGGTATTATGGTATGGTCCAGTTTTCAGGCAAAACAGACGACGCCCGGGTTTTGGGCTGTCGGCCGTCTGGCAGGCCTCACCGAGAAAACCTGCCAGCCTGGAATAAGCTATTCTCTGATGGGCTGATGAACTGAGTAAGAAGCTCTACAGAGCTGGGGGGGGGGGGCTAGAACTTGGAGGGGTCCCCCATTGCTGTTCATTCTTCATTCCTAATCAGTTACTATCAGTTTTCAGCTGCTTTCTGGCGCTAACTCTGGCGCGCACGTTTCTGAGTAACAAACCCAAAGCTTCCAGACTTAGACTCTAGAGCAGCAGACTGAGGGGGCAGCTGACTTAAGCAACGAGCGTGGAAGCCCGCACGCTGCATCAACAACACTGCTACCCCAACCTGCTGCATAGACTATCCATTTTGGTATCAGAGCCAGAGCGTAGCAGCAGCAGCAGAAGACTGGCGAACAGGTGCCACACAACGCCGGCGGACCCCCATACGCGCCAGTGTAAGGGAAATGCTGCCGGATTTTTTTCGACAGCATTGACCCTCCTGGTGGCGGCGTCAGATTTTTCCCACGGCCACTGGGCCAGGGGAAATGCTGCCAAAATTTTTACGGCAGCACTGACCCCCACGCGTGATGCGAGGAGGTGAGCGGCAGGCGGCGTCTGACATTTGTGGGCGACGACGCAAGCGGCAACGTCACCCAAGTGCAGTGACTGGCACCACCAGCAGCAGCAGGCAGAAGCAGCAGCTCGCAGCAGCCCACAGCAGCAGCAGCTCGTTGCAGCAGTAGCAGCGCATAGCAGCAGCAACAGCAGCAGCGCGCAGCAGAAGCCAGCTGCAGCAGCAGCCCGCTGCAGCAGCAGCCCACAGCAGCAGCCCACAGCGGCAGCTGGCAGCAGCCGCAGCACGCAGTAGCTGCAGCAGCGTGCACCAGCAGCAGCGGGCTGCAGCAGCTGCTGCAGCGAGCTGTAGTAGCAGCCAGCTGCAGCAACAGCAGCAGCGAGCAGTAGCTGGCAGCCAGCTGCCAGCCGCAGCTGCTGCTACTCGCTGCTCGCAGCGCGCAAGCAGCGAGCAGCAGCTCGCTACTGCCAGCGAGCAGCAGCTCGCTGCTGCCAGCGAGAAGCAGCTCGCTGCTGCCCGACGAGCAGCAGCTCGTTGTTGCCAACGAGCAGCAGCTCGCTGTTGCCAGCGAGCAGCAGCTCGCTGTTGTCCGGCGAGCAGCAGCCCGCTGCTTGCAGCAGACAGCGGGCTGGTGCCCGCTGTGACAAAGAAGAAAAAAAGAAAAAAAAGGCAACAAAAAAAATCCCCCATCCCCGCAGCTTGTTGTAGCAGCCCGTAGCTACAGCGAGCAGCTGTTGCAGCACGCAGCAGCTGCAGCAGCGCTTAGCAGCAGCAGCCACAGCAGCTGCTGCAACTCGCAACAATAGCAGCCGCAACTGCAATTGCAGCAACAATAGCAACAGCAGCAGCAGCTGCAGTTTTCGCAACAGCAGCAGTAGCAGCAGCAGCAACAGGTGCAACAGCAGCAACAACAGCAGCAGCAGCAGTAAGCAGCAGCAACAACAACAGCAGCAGTAGCAGCAGCGGCTGCAACAGCATCAGCAGCAGCGGCGGCCCCAACATCCGCCGCTGCTGACGTCAGCACCCCTCTGCTGACGTCACCGCTGATGTCACTGCTAACGTCATCAACAAAAAAAGGGGAGAGGAAGATGGGGAAAAGGGCAAAGGGGGAAGGCCAAAGCAGTGGGTAGACTCCCCACTGCTCCCATCTCCTGCTGACATCAGCAACACAAAGACAGAGAAAAAAAAGGGCTAGAAAAAAAAAGGGGCCAGACATGGCTGGTAGTCCCGGCGAGGAGGGGTCCTCCTCTAGTGGGGGGACCCCTACCCCTCCTTTCTTGCAACGATTGCTGCAGCAGCAGTAGCAGCAGCACCCGCCGCCACTTCAGCAGCAGCAGTCGCCGCCGCCGCAGGAGTAGCAGCTGTCGCCGCCGCAGCAGCAGGAGTAGCCGCCGTTGCAACAGCAAAAGCAGCTGCCGCCGCCGCACCACCAGCAGCTGAATCAGCAGCAACAGCAGCCGCCGCCGCCTTAGCAGCAACAACCGCCGCCGTTGCAACAGCAGTAGCCGCCGCCTCTACAACAGCAGTCGCCGCCGCTACAGCAGCAGCAGCCGTCGCCCATACAACAGCAGCCACCGCCGCTATAGTAGCAGTAGCCGCCGCCCCTACAGTAGCAGCAGCAATAGCAGCAGCAACAGCCCACTGGTAACATTGGCGACAACCCTGAACCACTTGCTGCTCTTCAGCAACAACTCGCCGCCTTGACACAGCAGCTCGTAGTGCTACAGCCAATCGCCTCCCACACCGCCACCAGTACGCTGCCGTCCTTCACCCCTCCAGGGCACGCTAGCCCAGCTGTGTCCGCCGCCATGTACTACCTAGCCCAGCAGCAGACACTAGCCTCCGTCCTTAGCCCCACTCTGGGTGCCAGCCGTAGGCAGAAGGACTTTGAGACACCGCCGCCGCCGCTTCAGACCGGGGAGCTGTTCCGGAGCTGGGAGCTCAGCTTCTGGATCTGGGCGCAGGGTGAGGGTCTGTGGGCCTACTACACCCTCCCTTACGACTCCACCCAGGCCGATCCGCTTTATGACGTTGGTCGTGCCGTCCGCGCCCTCGTACCAGTCGCCCCCCCCAGCTTCCCGCCTTGCCCTGGAGCCCTTCCTCGACGACTTCACTGCTGGTGACATCCCTGACCCTGCGGCCGCATGGCACGTCCTCACCAGACCCCATCGCCTGTCCAGCAACACTGAGATCAGCCGTTTGCTTCGGGAGTTCAACTCCTTGCACATGGGAGAGACCGAGACGGTCACAACCTACTGGCAACGGGCGGAGGACATCCTCCGTCGACTCGGCAAATCTGCTCCGGCCCCTCTGTCCGCGCTCCTCACCATCAAGCGCGGCGCCACCAGCGCATACGCGGACATCTTTGTCCACTACCCTCAGGACGTACTCTCGACCATGGAGGCCCAGGGCACTCTCATGCCCTGGGCATATGAGCTCTTCCTCCACATTGAGGAAGCTCGCCAGGAGTCCCGGCTCCATCGGGCGGAGGCCCTTGCATCCCCTGCCGTCGCCGCCCTTGCCATTTCCTCCGTGGCCGTTGCCTCCCCCGTCGCAGCTTCCCCATCGCCCTCGGGGAAGTAGAAGAAAATCCGAAACAAGAAGGGCAAGAGTCAATCGCAACAGCAGCAGCAGCAGTCATCGACCGGTTCCAGCGGTAGCGGCTCGGTCTGCCACAATTGTGGCCAGCTCGGGCACGGGTGGTACACGTGCCCTCTCCCAACGAACGAGGCTCGCGTCATCGCCACCATGCGACGCCAGCGGGAGCGCCGCCTCGCCTCTGCCGTCGTCGCTGGTGCTGGTCCTGTCATTCCGACCTCGTCCAGCAACTCTGCCACTCCGACAGCTCCGCCTGTCCTGCAAACACCCGCACCGCAGCAGTACTACGCGCCGCAGTACTACCCTCAGCCGTCGGCACCTCCGTTTCCTTCGCCTGCTCAGCCCTCCTACTACCCGGGCTCCGGCGCCGTCACTCCGCATTCCGTCTCCACTCCTGGGCCGTCATCCCGAGAGCATGAGCTGGAGCAGTTCATCGCGCTCCAGCTTGGCCTCCCTCGCCCTCCTCCCCAGGGAAGTGCGAGTTGCGTCACCTCCTTCCCTCCGGCCCATCCCTGCATGAGTGAGACTGAGCTGCGGTCGTGTCCCGTTCCCTCGTCTGTCTCGTCATCTCCTGTGATCTCCCCCACCCCACTCCTTGACGACATTGCATGGCTTGACGACTGGCAGTCTCGTTTCGCGCCTCCTTCCACCGTGTTCGCGTCCCTCGCTTGCTGCCATGTGACCGTGACTGATCTGGCGACCCTTGTCCAGGACCCAACTGAGACCTGGATCATCGACTCCGGGGCCACGCATCACATGACGGCCTCTCGCGAGGCCTTCAGTATGCTCGGTCCCGTCGGCGATGTCTCCGGTGTCCGGATGGGCTCCGGACAGGTGTTGCCTGTCCGTGGGGTAGGCGTCGTTCGTTTCCGTGGTCCGGCCGGTGACGTCTTTCTGACCGATGTTCTCTTCGTCCCTGGTCTCGAGCTCAGTCTCCTGTCCGTGACTGCCCTTGACTGCATGAGCATGGACGATGTGCCCTCAAGTGGTGTTGGCACTGTGTCGTTGCGTCCGTTGGGTCTTGTCGTCCTGCACACCACCGCCTGTGGCATCTTGTGGCACGTTCCTCGCCTCTCCTCCTCCCCTCCCGTCTCCTCCCCGTCGGCTGCGACCGGTCATATGTTAGTTACCAGCACGCTTTCTCCTCAGCACACCCGCCTCTTGCACTGCCGCCTTTGCCACGTTCACTCTGCCATAGTAGAGAGCATGCTCCACACCCAGCCAGCCAAGGGCCTTGATCCAGAGACATTCCCTCTCCCTTGCCCCACTGAGTGCATTGACTGCGCTCAAAGTAAGATGCACCGGTCCACGTACCCCCTATCTTCCTCCCGTGCGTCCACCCCCCTTGACCTTGTCCACTCAGACGTCATGGGCCCTCTCCCCATCGAGTCTGTCGGTGAGCATGGCCGCTATGTCCTCACTCTTACGGACGACTACTCCCGCTACGGTTGGGTCTTCTGCCTCGAGCAGAAGAGCGATGTCGCCCGAACCATTCAGGACTGGCTTGTCCTCGCGGAGCGCGAGTATGGTCGCCCCCTTCGCCGTTTTCGCCACGATTGTGGTGGCGAGTACCTGGGTGAGGCCACCGCGTTTCTCGCCTCCCGCGGTATCCGCCATGAGACGTCTGCGCCCTGCACACCCGCCCAGAACAACGTCTCCGAGCGGTGGAACCGTACCATGGCCGACGCCATCCGCACCATGCGGGTCAAGTCCGGTCTCTCCAATGGCTTCTCTTTTGAAGCCATGGCCTACATGACCTGGGTCTGGAACCGGGTTCCCCACGGTCCCCTTCCCCGCCAGTCCACGCCCTATCAGCACTGGTGCGGTCGACGTGCTGACCTCCACCCGGCTCGCGTCTGGGGCTGCGTAGCCGTTGTTTGGCTGCCCACCCCACAGCAGGGCGGCAAGCTCGCCCCCCGCGGACGCCCCTGCACCTTTCTTGGTGTGTCTCGCCAGTCCAAGGCATGGCGCTTCTGGGACCCATCCCGACACTGCATCGTTGAGTCCTGCGATGGCCTCTTCTTTGAGGGCCCGTTTCCCTGCGACCTCATCCGCTCCGGCTCGTTCGTGTCCCTCCCGTCACGTGGGGGAGTGGTGAGTCCGTCCTCCATCCTGTCGCTTCTCGGTGACACATCACTCCGCCCCTCCGAGCTGACAGCCCCAGTCGCATCCGTTAACCTCTCCGAGCTAGTTGCCCCAGTCGCGTCTACTGGCCCCTCCGGGCCGGCAGCCCCAGCCGCGTCCGCTGGCCCCTCCGAGCCGGCATCCCCAGTCGCGTCCGTTGACCCCTCGGGGCCGGCAGCCCCAGTCGCGTCCGCTGACCCCTTCGGGCCGGCAGCCCCAGTCGCGTCCGCTGGCCTCTCCGCGCCAGCTGCCCCAGTCGCGTCTACTGGCCCCTCCGGGCCGGCAGCCCCAGTCCCGTCCACTGGCCTCTCCGAGCCAGTTGCCCCAGTCGCGTCTACTGGCCCCTCCAGGCCGGCAGCTCCAGTCACGTCTGCTGGCCCCTCCGGGCCGACAGTCCCAGTCGCGCTCTCTGGCCCCTCCGGGCCGACAGCCCAAGTCGCGTCCGTTGGCCCCTCCGGGCTGGCAGCCCCAGTCGCATCCGCTGGCTCCTCCGGACCAGTAGCTCCATCCGCCTCCGTCGGCCAGTCAGACTCAGCACCATCTTCTGCCCGACCGCGCTACACACGTGGCCCAGGTGGCAGCCTCCGACCTCGGCCGACAGTGAGCGCACAGATCGTCGCTCCCCGTCCCGTGGCGCCTCGACCCCCTGTGGCTCCACGTATCTCCTCCACTCCCATGGTCGTGAGTGGGGACCCTGGCACAAAGGCTCTCGGCCTGACCACTTCTGCCATCATCGCAGACCTTCACCCGGGCTCTGCATTGGGGTACGCCATGGTTTATCACGAGCATCGGCATGCTCTTGTGGCTGCACTCGCAGGCATCCCACCTGGGGCTCGTGATACACACGCCCTCTCAGTCCAGTCCACAACGCGCCCAGAGGACCCTTCCACCCTACGCGAGGCTCGAGCCTCCCCTGAGGCTGCACACTGGGATGATGCCTGTGCCGAGGAGCTCGCTGCTATCCGACAGCACCACGTGTATGACCTCGTTGATCTCCCTCCAGGTCGGAAGACCATTGGTGCCAAGTGGGTCTTTCGGCGTAAGTGGAAGCCTGACGGATCCTTGGACAAGTACAAGGCCCGTCTCACAGCAAAGAGGTTCGCTAAGGTCCCTGGGGTCGATTACGACCAGATCTTCGCCCCAGTTGGCCGGTTCTCCACTAGCCGGGCGCTCTTCAGCCTGGTTGCCCAGCACGGGTGGGAGCTGCATCAAATGGATGTAAGCAACGCATTCCTCCATGGCTCACTAGAGGGTGAGGAGCTCTACATGACGCAGCCCCCGGGCTTCGACGACGGCGCTGGGAGAGTTTGGCGGCTGCGGAAGGCCCTCTATGGCCTGAAGCAGTCGCCTCGGTGCTTGAACCGGGAGATCAGCAGTACGCTTCTCCGTGGCGGTCTCCAGCGTAACACCGCTGACCCCGCACTGTTCGTCAGCCCGCGAGGTCAGACCTTCGTCCCGGTTCTGGTCTACGTCGACGATCTCCTCATTGCGTCGCCAGACGCGGCAGCCATCCAGCGCGTCAAGGACCTTCTGCACGCCGCTTACCAGATGAAGGATCTCGGGTCTGCCCGAGTCTTCCTGGGCATGGAGCTCGAGCATGATCGCTCCCAGGGCATCCTGCACGTCCACCAGGCTGCCTATCTGCAGACCCTGTCCACTCGCTTCGCCGAGGACTTGCCCCTCATGCCTAGCGCATCCTCACCCATGTCACCTGATGGCCAGGTGAAGCTAAAAAGTCACGACCCAGCTGTTGTGGGGGAGCCAGTTGATGTGACCACGTATGTGCGGGTCATCGGGTCACTGATGTTCCTGGCGACGACGACGCGTCCAGACATCGCGTTCGCCTTCAACCTCCTGGCTTAGTTCTCTCAGAAGCCGTGTCACCTCCACTTTGGACCGCGATCCGAGTACTGCGCTATGTCGTCNAAGGATCTCGGGTCTGTCCGAGTCTTCCTGGGCATGGAGCTCGAGCATGATCGCTCCCAGGGCATCCTGCACGTCCACCAGGCTGCCTATGTGCAGACCCTGTCCACTCGCTTCGCCGAGGACTTGCCCCTCATGCCTAGCGCATCCTCACCCATGTCACCCGATGGCCAGGTGAAGCTAAAAAGTCACGACCCAACTGTTGTGGGGGAGCCAGTTGATGTGACCACGTATGTGCGGGTCATCGGGTCACTGATGTTCCTGGCGACGACGACGCGTCCAGACATCGCGTTCGCCTTCAACCTCCTGGCTTAGTTCTCTCAGAAGCCGCGTCACCTCCACTTTGGAACGCGATCCGAGTACTGCGCTATGTCGTCTTGACCCCTCGGCGAGGTCTCATGTTCCGCCGTCAGCCGTCCGTCGTCGTAGTGGGGTACACGGACAGTGACTGGGCCGGCAGTCCAGACGGTAAGAGTCGCACTGGCTGGATTTTTCTGGTCGGGGGCACAGCTGTGTCTTGGCGCAGTGGCAAGCATGGGTGCATTGCACGCAGTATGCTGAGGCTGAGTACGTGGCCCTTGGCTCAGGCGCGGGTGAGAGTGTGTGGCTGCGCCGTCTGCTGTCCGAGTTGCGTCAGTCTGTCGCATCCATCACCTTGCATTGTGATAATGAGAGTGCCATGGCCATCGCCGACAATGACGGTGTGCATCACACACGCACAAGGCACATCAATGTTGAGTATCACTATGTGCGTTCATTGTTGCATGACGGCAGCATCAGCATCGTATGGGTTGAGACTGCAGGACAGCTGGCTGACTTCTTGACCAAGGCACTGAAGCGGGACTCGTTCAAGAAGGCTGTGAGTTCAGTTGGCGTGCGTCCGTGAGTTGCCCTCTTTGTCTCTGCTCGCATCTCTTCGTACCTTGGGGGAGTCTTGATGTTGATCGTTTCTCTGTCCGCCCATGTACACTATGCTTGTGGGTCATGGGGGAGTGTTGGTTTTTTGCGCTCATTGTGCTCTGTTGTGTCCTCCCTGCTTGTGTACATCGACGTGCACATGACTGACGGCGGGACTCGACGTTGATGGAGTGTCATCCGGTGGAGCCGACGCACGCTGAGGTCGTCTCGCAGTTCGCTGGAGCCTCCTCTCTCCAGCGACGTGTTCAGCTCCATCGGCAGGCCTCCTCGGCGGTCGCCCTGCCGGCCGTCACTGCCACCACAGTCTCTGTCTGCATGCGACCAGCGCGTCCTGTCGTGCCTGCGTCATCATGCGCTGCCTAGGGTCCCTGTTGCATGTTGCATGGNCATTCCTAATCAGTTACAATCAGTTTTCAGCTGCTTTCTGGCGCTAACTCTGGCGCGCGCGTTTCTGAGTAGCAAACCCAGAGCTTCCAGACTTAGACTCTAGAGCAGCAGACTGAGGGGGCAGCTGACTTAAGCAACGAGCGTGGAAGCCCGCACGCTGCATCAACAACGATGCTGCCCCAACCAGCTGCATAGACTATCCATCAGGACAAAATAGTGGCAGAAACACATACCTGGGCACAATTCCCTGCAAACAGGTCAGAACAACGAGCCGTTTGAACCAGAATGGTTGCGTTGACAAGAGCTACATCTTCATAGGCTGCGCGTCTATGCGATGTCCCACAGCATGAATCTATCTAAGAAAGATTTCTTATGGGCGCCTGTCCTTTCTCGATCGGTAAGAGCCTGGTCGCAGGGGTTGGCGGGGCTGGGCACTGCGGAAGCGAGCTGCTCTCGGACGGCTGCGGTCGTGGCGGCCGAACGAGCTGTCATGCCGAGTGTCTGGCGCAAGCGCGCCTCTTGCGCTTGCTGCAGCCCTCGCGTTACTTTGGCCCAGTCCAGTGGGCGGCCGGTCAGGTGAGTGCAGTCGAGGTAGCAGTGATCACCAATGCAGTTGAAGCACACACGAGTCAGCGACCCCCAATGCTCCCTCAGCCATTACTATCGCCGCTACTGCCGCTACTGCCGCTACTGCCGCTACTGCCGCCGCTGCTGCTGCGGCTGACGCTCCTCGTGCTTGTGCCACTGTTGGTCGCACCGCTGCAGTTACCACCGGCAGACGATCTGTGGCCCCTTTTCCCTTGAGCTGGTGCCACTGTTGTTGTAGGCGGCTGGGAGGAAGACGTGACGACAACTGTAGCTCAAGTGGTACTGCGGCGGGCGCGGTTCACTGTGTCCATGCCGGCGACCTCCAAGAAGTGGAAAGTGGCCCTACGCCACTCCCCATGTCGCCCAGCAGAGTGTGGTCGAAGTTGCTAAAGAACGAGCGTGTCGTCGGGATGGATGTCGTAGAGGCTGGTCTGGAGGGTTGAGTACTACGCAAGGGCATCATCTCCCACCTCCTCATGCAGCTGGATCGCCCGGCGCCAATAGTCATCTGCTGACTCTTGAGAAGTCTGGAAGAGGGAGTTGAAGTCAGCAAGGCGCTCGGACGTCAGGACGAAGTTGGCACCCTCGAAGAGCGTGACGGTCATTGCCTAAGCCGCGCAAGGGTCAGCTCCCGACCCGGTCAGTGGGTCGCCAAGGAAGCGGCTGTAGTCCTTGGTGTAGTCTGGAGCAACCTTCATGAGGTCGGAGGCAGCACGGACCGCCATTTGCATCTGGGCGGGGTAAGACGCCTGGTAGGGGTTTAAGTAGTATGCAAGGACCCCCTCGCTCATGGCCCACATGCGGAAGTGCGGCTCCCATAATTTGTAGTCCTATCTAGTCCGGAAGACGGGTTGGTCCAACTCAAACCACTTGGGTGGCCTGACCGTCGGTAGGGCGACGGCCGAAGCCACTGTGGGACCGGGCACAGATGAGGTAACCCCCTTGCCCAGACGAGCCCGTAGAGCCAGCTCCTCAAAGCTCAGAGGGCGACGAGCTGGGCCCAGGCCGATGTCGGCGCTGGAGCTCGTGCCCTGGAGGGTGGCACTTGCCTCACGCGCCCTGCGGCATGCCTCCAGGCGCATGAGGCGTTTACGCAACAACTCCTCCTCGCCCTCATCTCCAGAGTCGGAGAGAGTCTTGAATATTTCCGCTGCAGTGCCGCCATGAGCTAGGTGGTCCATGCTCAGCTCTGCGGACTGATGTTGTTGCTGGGGAAGTAAGCCCCTGACCAGGTCCTGCAGCTCAGCGACCTGCCTTGTCAAAGCCTTGCGGCTCTCCACTTGCGAGTCTGCCAACACGCGCACCTGGCGCGCCAAGGTCATCATACTAGGTGGCCGCTGCTACTACTGGTACGGCAGCTGCTGCTGCTGTTGCTGCTGTTGCTGCTACTGCGGCTGCTTTTTCTCCTATTGTTGTTGCTGCCAGTGTGGTGACGTTGGCGGTGGCCGGGGTTGGACGCTGACGGAGCTGTCGTCATGAGTTGCGTCGGTGGCGGTGCTGCCGGGGGCTTGTTTTGGCATGATGACCGTTTTTTTTTTGTTTCACGGATCACTTCAGTGCTAGTGGGATACCCCTACCCGGGGTTCTTCTCGAGGGCCTCACTCGTGGACTCCCCTTGTCCCTTTTTTTTTTGCTCTTTCTCGCTCGACCCATGAGGCGAGCGGAGTGGAGGGGGAGGCTCGCTCCTCCCCCACGCGTGCAGCTGGCCAGAGGCCGGCAGGGGGCCGGTGTTTAGCCAGCACGTGCCGGCTCGTGCGCTGGCTCTCGTCCGGCGCTCTGTCGTGCCCTCCATCAGTACGACAGGCCCAACCAACGGGATCCCCTCCCCTTTC
>SZWC01005255.1:64678-82001 GCA_023375785.1 Penium margaritaceum
GGGGGGGACAAAACCCGTGCAAAGTGAGCTGACCTTTTCTGCCAACTTCTTCCGTCGAATCGATGTTGTGGGATGGTGTCAGCCCCATTGCCAACAGGTCCAACAGCAGAAGCAGCAGCAGCAGCCGCTCCTGCTGCTCCTGCAGATGCTGTCACTGCGCAGTCAGCAACTGTAGCAGCTGTTCCGCATGCTGCGTCTGTGAGTGAGTTGGAGTCGTCAAGAAGCTTGAGAATGTGCGTGCGATGCAGCAGGCTCACGTCCTCCTCCCTCTCCTCCACGAGCACGCAACGCGGCCATGTGCTTGGCCCCATCGCCGTGGTGGTGGAGGGAGCATCGCCAGCTACGTGGCCCACGGCGGCATCCGAGGAGGAGGAGGAGGAGGAGGAGGAGAAGGAGGAGGAGGAGGAGGAGGAGGAGAAGGAGGAGGAGGAGGAGGAGGAGGAGAAGGAGGAGGAGGAGGAGGAGGAGGAGAAGGAGGAGGAGGAGGAGGATGTTGATGATGATAGGGCAGATGATGGGTCCAACAATGACGATGACGTCACAAGCGAAGCTAGGTGATCATCCCACATACCATGGTTGGGACTGACTCCCCTCATTGGCGCCAACTGCGGCATCGACACCACATGCGGCATTGGAACCATCTGGTGCATCTGCGGCATGGCCCATAATGGCTGGGCCCCACCAGCAAGAGGGGCGAGCATGCCAAGCTGTGGCATGCCGTTGCTTGCCATACCGATGTGCTGAGAGTTGGTAGAAGAGCCGGTCATGGCAGCAACACATCGGGAAACAAACAACAGTTAATGAAAGGATGGTCTAGGCTTCGGAAAGAAGCCACTGGGATGGTCAGGGAGGGTGCCTACAGGGCAGAGCAGGGGGGTGCTCAATGGGTGGTTCTTGATGAAGGCCGGAGACCATAACGCAGCTCGTGTCCATCGCAGCTAGTTGTCTTCATGAGGGTAAGGACAAGCCAGTTGTCTTCATGAGGGTACGGACAGCTTGGAGGCACGTGGCAGGCGCAAGCGGCTCTGACCCGTGCGGCCGGTGGGTCCGCCTGCCCTGCTCGATCTCTCTCAGGAAGAAATTACAATAAATCAACTACGCTGCTCGACGGCCAGCGGCTCTGTCCGTGGAAGCCAAAGCGTGCAGTGCAGGAATGGACTTGCCTTACCACAGTGTAGGACGACAGTCAAACTTTTGTCCAGAGGACGAGTCAAGCTCTCTGTAGAGTCCTGTCATCAGAAACAGATAGCGGGGCCGAGTGAAGCTTTTTTCTCAGCCACCCCATGTGAACGCTGAAGGTGTGCCCGACGGTTCGCCATCAACAGCAGCAGGAGGAGCGGGAGCAGCAGCAGGAGGAGCAGGAGCAGCAGCAGGAGGAGAAGGAGCAGCGGCAGGAGCGGCAGTGGCGCCACCGCTCAGCGCTGCCTAGGGGCCCGCCCAGAGGATAGGACTCAAGAAGGCACTCTATAAACAAAAGGACGATTTAGTACAGGGCGGAATGACCATATACCCTACTGCTCTTGGATTTCAACGAATGGAAAATTGCGAATTATAAAATCTATGAATTAGACGAGATTTTCCAGCTCTGAATTATTTTGGTAGTGCTTAATGGTCGAATCTGCATTAAATAGTACCTTGATTTCAACGTTTTATATGGAGAAAAACACCATTGAAGTTTCACATCCTGTAGCCTTCCACATAAAATTCGAGTTCAATTATTTATATGGTATGTAGAATTCATTGAACGAAAAAGTGTATCACATTCAATCAACTTTAAAAACAATTAATATCGAAATCCAAGAGCAGTAGGGTANGGAGGAGAAGGAGCAGCGGCAGGAGCGGCAGTGGCGCCACCGCTCAGCGCTGCCTAGGGGCCCGCCCAGAGGATAGGACTCAAGAAGGCACTCTATAAACAAAAGGACGATTTAGTACAGGGCGGAATGACCATATACCCTACTCCTCTTGGATTTCAACGAATGGAAAATTGCGAATTATAAAATCTATGAATTAGATGAGATTTTTCAGCTCTGAATTATTTTGGTAGTGCTTATGGTCGAATCTGCATTAAATAGTACCTTGATTTCAACGTTTTATATGGAGAAAAACACCATTGAAGTTTCACATCCTGTAGCCTTCCACATAAAATTCGAGTTCAATTATTTATATGGTATGTAGAATTCATTGAACGAAAAAGTGTATCACATTCAATCAACTTTAAAAACAATTAATATCGAAATCCAAGAGCAGTAGGGTACCCATCGTTCGGTACAATAAGTCTGATCCCCCCCTCGCTCGGAACAATAAGCCCCATCCGCCCCAACGTCGGAACAATAAGTCTGATCCGACCCTCCGACACGGACGCGAGTTTGCAGGCGTAAAAAATGAACAATACACCCCTCTTGTTTTTCAAAAGAGAGCATGTCGACGTCGCATGGATGCGGCGTCGACATGCTGACGTCACATCTTTTGACCCAATCGTCACAAACTCGCTAATAAAAGGGTCTATGATTTTTCGTAAGTGGTTTGTAAGAAGTTTGCTTGGGGGGTCCGAGACTCCCCATGAGTTAAAGGGGGACCTGCTGGGCCCCGCTGCCGCGGGGCCCAAAAGGTGCCCGCACAAAAATAAACCCTACAACCCCGGGTGTAATTAGGGGGTGGGTTTTTCAATGGTTTGTACATCAAAGGCGGGTATAAAGTTGAGAAAAATGTAAAAATAAAACAAACATGGATTTTCGACTCCCCATTCATGGAGGGGGGATTCCTACGGACGCCCGTCCACCGGACTCCACGGCGAAGTCCCACCCCCCCCCCACCACACTCAACCCCGCCTCCCGGCAGCCCACCGGCCGCCCGTACCATCGCGGCCCTCAATTGCGAGGGCCTCGATCGGCGGGCAGGTGGGTTGACAGGTGGGCTGCAAGAGGCGGAGGAGGTGCGGGGTGGGGGGGGGGTGGGGGGGGGTGACGAAGTGCTGACCGACGGACGTCGGCCGGCAATCCCCCCCCCCCCCCACCCCCCACCCCTCGAAACTATCGCGGCCCTCCATTGCGACGGCCGCGATAGAGGGCCGCATTCTACTAGGCATGCCCGCATTCGCCATGATCAACCAGCGACATGCGTCGCTGTTTGAGCATGGTGAAAACTGGGCGGCGGATGGGGCCTATTTTTGCCAGACAGGGGCGACTGGGGCTTATTGTTCCGACGAAGGGGTGTATGGGGCTTATTGTTCCGACGGAGGGGTATACGAGGATCATGGGTAACAAAACAGGGGGGGAATCGGCATTTTTGCTGTTTAGTACCACAAGGGATATTTGTACGCCGCCATACCTCGCCCGAAGCGCTAGTCCAGCCACCAGCGAATTTGTTGTAAGAAATCTTTACTCGGATACCCGCAACGCCTGGACCATCTCATTTTCTGCCGGGTAGTTCGACCTCAGGGCCGCGTTTGATAAAGCGGCATCAGAAGACAGTCCCTTTCGCTCCATAGTCAACGAATGGGCCCAGACGGCCAATCTCATCAACCGTGGAGCCCTGCCGTTCGATCTCAGTGACGGTAGGGCCCTTCGAACGGATCCTGCTTGTCGAAATCTCGATCCGGCGAAGTCCAGTGTTGTAGCAAGCCCTTGACCGACCAGAGCGAAGGCCGAGTCATGACCAAAAATTTCTCGGCGTTCAACCTTGATGTTCAAATGCCCTTTACCAAGCTGGTTTGCCTTGTTAAAAACACATCTTCTAGTTGGTGCTCGACGACTACATGATTTCCTTGCCGAACTACAGACCCATGTAGCGGGCTGAGTCCTTGTCACGACGAGGAGTCACAAGCCGATACAACAGTCGGCAAAGTCGATTTGCAAGGGTTTCCGACGAGCCCTCGCGTTGGTCGCCGCCCTAATCCGGGCTCCCTTGCTGATAGATGAGGCAATGTGAATCCTCGTGTGGGACATCTGACAAACCCGGGCCTCTTGTTTAATTTATCCTTTTTCTGCCCGGACCACCTTTTAAAAAATAAAAGGGTCTAATAACTCTGAAACCCGCACCGCGCTCACTATTAAGCTGGCATACCCGCGAGTCCAAAGTTTGACACGGCATACCCACCTGTTTAAAAAAGGAACGAGGCCCTCGCTCGCCATGCTCGATCAGTCACATGCTGCGACGATCGAGCATGGCGACGAGGGTCACGTGACCGTCGCTCGATGGCGACCGTCACTCCCTCGCGAGATCGCGATGGATCCATGGCCCTTTTTTTTTACGCGCAAACCCCATATTACGATTTCGGGTTTTGTATGTTTCGCGCGGGCGAAGCCTGCGCAATACATAAAACCCGAAATCGCATTAAAGGGTTTGCGCATCGAACAAAACAAAAAAAGGGTTCATCGCTCCATCGCGATCGAGCGAAAACTCCCATTTCAAAATTTAGATTTTTTTTTCATGGCACACAAACCACCCTTCGTTTGAGGACAAAAACTTGGGTTCAAGTCACATAAAACCAGTTTTCGTAACTATATAGCTGATATACCAATGTTGAGCACAAAATAAAGCAGATGACAATGCCGCACAAAAAATAACGTACATGACAACGTCGCACAAGAAATAACACATGACAATGTCGTGCATAAAGTAACGATTATGCCAATGTTATATGGGAAATACCTTGGGAGCCCGGATACGCTAAAAAAATGTCATGTTCCCGCCACATACCATGTAGCATTGATGCTTGACATGTTTTGTTGTCATTTACTATGTCTCAGACGGATGCACCATTGCACTTTTTTTCATGTCAGGTCCAAAACACATGTTGTGATCCAGCATGAAGAAAGGAGTGGGCGGCGGGTTTATTTTGTTGCAGGGGCTGGGCAGATGGTTGCTTTTGTAACGCATGGTGGGTGGATGGTTGCTTTTCTTTCGAACAACGGGCGGATCATTTCTTTTCTTCCGAACGACGGGCGGATGAGAGTCGCACTTTTCTTTTTATGGGTATCTGAGCTGTTTCACCGAAAAAATCTTTCAAACCCAACCCCTCTTTACATTCCGGGTTGAGTGTGTTTTTTTTTTTTGCGCGGGCATCTGCTGGGCCCCGAGGTAGCGGGGCCCAGCAAATGCCTGCATGCAAACCCCACGCGAACCCCACGCAAACCCCTTCCTCGAACAATGACAACCATTTTAAAAGAGGGCTTTGTCATTGTTCGAGGAGTATGATGACGTCAGCATTCCGACGCTGCATTCCATGCAGCGACGACATATCTTTTTATGTGGATACGTTGTTTGTCTTTTTCTGCCTTTGCATGTCNTGTCCATAGTCGAAATCGACATGACAGCGGTGCCCATGTTTTCGAATATCCGTCCGAAAACGGAATTCGACTTCGCTCTCGAGGCCGGCGACTGCCGACCTCGAGAGCAAAATCGGCGACTTCTGACACCGGCCGAGCCGATGTCAAAAGTCGGCGTGATGCGAGTTCTGGAGTTCGCAACTGCGAACTCCAAAACTCGCGACAGGGTAACACGCATATCGCAAACCCCCCCCCCAATATCCGACAAACCCCCTAGTGACACTGGGGGGTTTGGGTTTTATTTTTTTACTTGCCCGGGCATCTGCCGGGCCCCGCGGTAGCGGGGCCCGGCAGATTCCCTTTCATTTATCACACGTGCGCCGCATCTCGCAAATCCCCCCAATAACATACAAACCCCCTAGTTACAGTGGGGGATTTGGGTTTTATTTTTTTACTTGCCCGGGCATCTGCCGGGCCCCGCGGTAGCGGGGCTCGGCAGATTCCCTTTCTTCTATCACACGTGCGCCGCGTCTTGCAAACCCCCCCAAACCTACGGCAAATCCCCTAGTTTAAATAGGGGGTTTGGCAGTGTCATCGCAAGCTCGCAGGGAGGTTTCGCCGCAGAACCCCTCCTGCGAGCTCGCGATGGCGGGCGAAGTTCGGCTCTGCCGTCGAAGTCGAAATCCATGTCGAATCCGGTGAATACATGAGAAATATGACAGTCGTGCCCATTTTCGCTCGAAGAAGGACAAACATGGGCATCGCTGTTATGTCGTTAAAAACCATGGACATCGCTGCTAAATCTGGCGAAACGATGGGTATATAACTACCNCGTCCTAGCTTTAATCTGTACTGGGCATGCCGTGTCTAATTTGGGAAGTGCGAGTATGATAGCTTAAATTTTGGACATGGTGGGTATCTGGTCGCTCGGTCCAGAATAAAATTATAAAAATATATAAAAAAGACCGCAACACGCGCACTATTAAGCTGTTATGCCCGCATGGTTTTTTTCACAGGGCATGTCCATGTCAATAAAAAACTTGAATGGGAAACCCATGAGTAACATATATACTCACGGCATGCTGGAACGTTGAACACTACCAATGACATACAAGCTGTAGCGTGGCAGTGCCATGCCGATCAGTCGAAAGAGACACGTGGCTCAAGCGGGGTCACCTGAGACTGTGGGCGGTTGGACGGGATGGCTCGAGGTGTAGTTGCTAGGAAGTTGCTAGCCTAGCTTGTCCAGGTGTGGGGATGCATGGTTACACCGCAAGCACCAACGGAGAAGACACGCCATGGATGCGGCAAATTTTTTTCAAAGTTCAAGGTCACACCAAGACAAGAGGTGAGGGGGAGCGAGCGTGTCTTAGAAACCGGTGAGCGTGCACTCGCCACGGGCATCACGCCCAAGCGAGCACACACCGCCACCCGGGGGTCGAGCCCGACCACTCGGAATTAACCGAGGGCGACTACTCACCGATGCACGGCCAAGACCGGCATGGTGGCCCCCTAAGGATTAGCACCCGGGAAAATGCAGCTCCCCCATCACATGCAACCAAGTGAATACGATGCAGGGCACGGCAGTGAGAATGTACGGGCCCTAGCATCTACCGCATCACAGGATTCATGAAGAAATCATGCAATAGTCATGTGAGTGCCAGAGGGCACCACTGGGTCCATTAGCAGTTTGGGGGCGTCGATGGCTTCAACCAGCATAGACGCGTCAGTCAGCTCCCCAGGTGATCCCATGGTCCCTTTAATCTGTACATGTGTGTGTGTGCATAATGTGAGAGGAAAGAGGGCACAGAGTTGTGAGTGGCCAACGAACTTCAACACTCCCCCATGACCTGCAGACAAGCATCCCAAAGCACACAAGAGGGAATCACAAGAAGTGATAACAAGAGATGTGAGTGGAGATACATACCAACGATCAACCTGGTTTATGCAGACTGATGAGACCCACAGAATGAATGGCACCTTTGAAGACATTTCGACTGAGGGCTTTTGTGAGGAAGTCAGCTCTCTGACACCGTGTGTCCACCCAAGCGACTTGGACAATGCCAGCAGCAATGCATTCACGAACAAAGTGATGCTCCACATTGATGTGTTTGGTGCGTGAGTGATGCATGCCACTGTTTTCAGCGATGGCCTTTGTGCTTTGATTATCACAGCGAAGAGTGATGCAATGGATGGGAGCACACAACTGTTGCAGCAGACGACACAGCCAGACAGCTTCACAAGTGCCTGCACCCAAAGCAACATACTCGGCCTCAGCAGTGCTGCGTGCCACACACCCTTGCTTGCCACTTTTCCAGGATACGGCTGTGCCACCGACTAGAAAGATGTACCCTGTACGGCTGCGAGCATCTGAATCATGTGCCCAGTCACTGTCTGTGAAGCCATCCACTACGACAAATGGCTGAGCACGAAAGTGCAGCCCAACACGGGGAGTGGAAAGGGCGTACCAAACCACTCGCAATGTAGCCTCGAGGTGACGCTCCCTAGGGCATTGGGAGAACTGAGACAGGAAATTTACAACAAAAGTGACATCAGAACGCGTGGTAGTGGCAAGATACATCAGAGAGCCAATGACACGGAGATAGTCGGTCACATCAACCGTCTCCCCCAGCTTTGAGAGATCGAGTGACTTCAGGAGAGACTGCCCGGCAGGTGTCATGGGAGTGGACGCTGTGGGAATGGACATGAGAAGTGGGGCGAAGCGCTCCCCCAGGCTGTGCACATAGGCAGCCTGATGCACGTGCAAGACACGACGAGCACGATCTCGCTCCAACTCCATTCCGAGAAAGACACGAGCTGGGCCCAGATCCTTCATTTTGTATGCTGCTTGGAGTAGGGACTTGGCAGCGGCCACAGCCACGGCATCGGGGGAAGCAATGAGAAGGTCGTCCACATAAACAAGAATGGTGACAAGTGGTTTTGTGGGCGGCCCTAGAAAGAGCGCTGGATCCACGGTGCTTCGCTTGTAGCCACCCTTTTCAAGGGTGGCTGTGATCTCTTGGTTCCAGCATCGTGGGGACTGCTTGAGGCCATAGAGGGCCTTCCGCAAGCACCAAACTCGGTTGGTACCATCAGAGAAGCCGAGGGGCTGGACCATGTAAATCTCTTCGTCCAGCTTGCCATGGAGGAAGGCATTGTTGACATCCATCTGTTCCAGCTCCCAGTCATGCTGAGCAACAAGACTGAGAAGAGCTCTGGCTGTGGTGTAGCGGCCGACTGGGGCAAAGGTCTCATCAAAGTCAACCCCAGGGATCTGAGAGAACCCCTTAGCGGTGAGGCGAGCTTTGTACCGTTCAACTGTGTTGTCTGGGTTCAGCTTTCGGCAATGTACCCACTTGGCGGCAACTGCCTTGCGACCATGTGGGAGGTCAACGAGCTCATACACACCATGGTCAGACAGTGCATCAAGTTCGGCCTTCATGGCCTGCTCCCACAATGGCGAGTCAGGGGCCGTGCGAGCTGCCTGCACAGTCTGTGGCTCAGGAGAAAGAGGAGAAAGACCGGCAGCAGCAAAGTAGGAGGCAACATACCCGCCTGCAGAGGAAGACACAGCGGAGTGGAACTCTTGTTCTACAAGAGAGTAACCCAGGGCGGTGCTAGGGTGTATGACAGATGCGGCTCCAGACAGACCAGAGGTGGTGAGGCCGAGGGCACGGAGACCAGGGTCACCAGAGACGACAGGGTGCGACTGAGAGGGGAGAGCGCGGAGGTGCCCACCACGTGTGTAGGGAGATATTGGGGGAATGGATGGAGCACGCTCAGATGACGATGGGTCAGCGGCGGGACGCTGCTGCTCAGGCGGAGCGGAGGAGACAGGAGGCGGCTCAAGGGAGACAGGGGAAGGCGATGAGACTGCGCCCTGACTAGGAGAAGAGGACGAGATAGCAGGAGAGCCAGAGGACGGAATGGGAGACTGCAGTGGTGTCGTGGAGGATGAGAGCACCGGAGAGGAGGACGCGGACAGAGGAGAGCTTTGTTCGGCAGAGGGGGAGACAGAGGGAATGGAGGGACACACCGAGGGGAGAACAGCAGTCCCAGAGGACGGAGAGCCACCCCACCCCGAAGAGGCGGAGAGAGAGACCCACCAAAGCGGGGAGAATCACGTTCAAAGAGGTGCTCGAAGAAGAGAGCGTCACGAGACTCAACGACACGACAACGCGAGGGGTCCCAGAAACGCCATGCTTTAGAGGAGGGAGAGACACCGAGAAAAATGCACAGATGACCGCGAGGGGACAGCTTACCGTCACGCTGGTCAGCAGGCACCCAGACAGAGGCTAGACAGCCCCAAACGCGAGCTAGGTGGAGATCCGCACGTTGGCCAGTCCAACGTTCAAAAGGAGTGACAGTGTGTGGGAGTGGTCCATGTGGAATGCGATTCCAAACCCATGTCATGTAGGACATGGCTTCAAAGGCAAAGAGGGGGGACTGACCGGAGGCAAAGAGGAGAGAGCGGACCCCATCAGCAAGAGTGCGGTTCCAGCGTTCAGACACACCATTCTGTTGGGGAGTGTAGGGGGCCGAGGATTTAAGCCGCACACCACGAGACTCAAGAAAGCGGGATGTGGGGCCAAAGAACTCACCCCCACGGTCGTTGCGAAACACACGAAGGGACCGAAGGCAAGCGCGCTCTGCCTGGGGCAGACAAGACTCCAGGACATCAGTGACATCACTTTTGTGGCGCAGGGCGAAGACCCAACGATACCGGGAGTAGTCATCAGTGAGGCACAGAACATACCGCCCAAGGCCACCGAGGAAATCCTGGGGCAATGGACCCATGACATCGGCATGGACGAGGTCAAGAGGGTGCGAGGTGCTGGACTCAGAGGTAGATAATGGTGAGCGGTGCATTTTGCCAGTGGCACAATCCAGACAGGTGGACGTGCAGGGTGGAGAGAAGGTGGCTGGATCAAGACCGTGTGCAGGTGGAAGGCGAAGTAGGCGTTGGATCGCGGCAGTGTGAATGTGGCAGAGGCGGCGATGCAAGAGATCAGCATGATCAGGGGACAGCAAAGGAGCGACATGAACAAGTACAGAGGCAGCGGAGGACGAAGGCAACGTGAGTGGCACACGGAACAGACGATCACAGCGCACACCACGAAGAACAACACGGCCAGAGGAGCGGAGGGAAATGGAAGCAAGGCCGCGACTNCGATACCGGGAGTAGTCATCAGTGAGGCACAGAACATACCGCCCAAGGCCACCGAGGAAATCCTGGGGCAATGGACCCATGACATCGGCATGGACGAGGTCAAGAGGGTGCGAGGTGCTGGACTCAGAGGTAGATAATGGTGAGCGGTGCATTTTGCCAGTGGCACAATCCAGACAGGTGGACGTGCAGGGTGGAGAGAAGGTGGCTGGATTAAGACCGTGTGCAGGTGGAAGGCGAAGTAGGCGTTGGATCGCGGCAGTGTGAATGTGGCAGAGGCGGCGATGCAAGAGATCAGCATGATAAGGGGACAGCAAAGGAGCGACATGAACAAGTACAGAGGCAGCGGAGGACGAAGGCAACGTGAGTGGCACACGGAACAGACGATCACAGCGCACACCACGAAGAACAACACGGCCAGAGGAGCGGAGGGAAATGGAAGCAAGGCTACGACTGGACGAGAAGTCCTTGCCCTGATCATCGAGGGTGGTCACAGAGAGAAGACTGACCTCAAGGTCGGGGACATACAGAACATCGGGCAGGTAGACAGTGCCGCCGGGCCCAACAAATCGAACGACACCAACACCTTGGACAGGAAGCAACTGGCCTGAGCCTGTGCGCACAGACCGGACAGACTGGACGGGCCCGAGAGACACGAAGGAGGTACGACAAGAGGTCATGTGATGGGTGGCCCCTGAATCAATGATCCACAGACCAGGGGAGGCACGAGTGGAGGGAAGGACCAAACAGATAGCCACAGTGCCACGGGCGGAGGAGGAAGTGACATGACCAAGACGGGAAGGGAACGTGTGAGACTGCCAGTGTTCAATCCAGGGACGATCATCAGACAAGCCCCCTTACACACCACCCGATGCGGACCCACGAAGAGTGACATCCGACTCACATACAGAGACACGGCACTGGCCACTCACACTCTCACCTCCTTGGGAACGAAGGTGTAGAAGTTCAGCGAGGCGACGTTCAAGACTGCGCTCCTCGTCGCAACGATCAGAGGGACGGTCGGAGGAGCGGTCAGAGGCACGATCGGAGTAGTGGCCATCGTCGCGACTCCAGTGAGGAATAGAGTAGTGTGAGGATGGAGGACCATAGTATGGAGGACCAGATGGCGGGGGAACCCAACCCCAGAGGCTGGGTGCAGGAGGTGTTTGTTGGAGAGGTGCATATGTCGTGGTAAGGGCTGAGGCAGATGAAGAGGATGTAGAGGAGGAAACTGTCATGGCGGCCGCAGCAGTGGAAGCGGCAACACCAGTGCGAGCCCAATGAGCACGCATGGAGGAGGCGAGGCGTGCGTCGTCACGAGGAGCAGGATATTTTTGCGCCGAGTGACCAGTGGCGCCGCAATTCCAGCAGGTGACATCAGCTGCTGAAGTGGCAGAGCCCTTGCCGCCACGACCACCCCCACGGCCTTTGCCCCCACGACCTCCACCTCGGCCAGAGCCAGAGCCATGGCCTCCCCCGCGGCCAGCAGCCTGTGTGGAGTGAGCAGAGGCCTGGGATGGCGAGACAGCAGAGGATGCTGTGGTGCTGGCCGATGGCGAGGAGGTGGTAACTGCTACAATAGCAGCGCGATGAATGCGCTTGTTCTGGAGGGTGTTCCATCAGTCAGTGAGACGTGCAGCAGTGAAGTCAAAGAGAGGACCAATCCCTGGTAGGGAGTCGGTTGGGATAGGGGCAGAGGCAAGGCGCTCAAGCTCTGTCTGAGAGACATGAAGATACAGGTCGGACAGCTCAGGTATGAGACCAGCCACAATGGAGAGACATGCAGAGAGAGGGCCAGGTGCAGCCTTGCCAAGGTCGCGCAAAAGACGCAGACTGCGGGCCCAGTATTCGTCTGCTGTCTCATCTGCTCATCTGCAGTGTGTTGAATTATACTGTGAGTGCACTCTGGGCGGCATGACCAATTACAGTTTTCCGACGTCGAATGAGTGCATAGGCTCCTACTGGGTCTGCACTGGTGCCTCGGATGGGATCGGCGTTGTACGTACCGATGTCATCCAGCAGGTTTTCAGGGCCGGCGTTGATGAGTGCCCGCACAGCTCGAGCTGCCTCCGCTGGCTGCGGCACGAACGAGGTTTTAGCAGGCGAGTAATATTCCCACAACAGTTCACCCTGAGCCCACACACTGAAGCGCGTCTCCCAGGACGTGAAGGTGAGCTTTGAGGTGAACTGGGGCGGCGGTGTCTCAAAATATTTCTGCCGCGCGGGTGGAACCGTCCGATATGTGGCTGAGGGGGAAGGAGAAGAGGAGTTAGCAACGCCACCAGCAGGTGGGACTGAGGAGTCTGTAGATCCTGACTTGTCAGATGGAATGACTGATGCAAATGCTGGAACGGTGCGAAGACGCTCTAACACCAATGAGGCTACTGTGGCTGCTAACTCTTGCTGTGCATCACGCTCGCGTTCTAGCTCATCCTGTGCCTTGCGGCGCTCGGCCTGAGCCTCACTAAGAGCGACCTGGAGGGCCTCTAACTTCTCTTCTGGTCCAGGCATGGTAGAGAAACGGATGAGATGAGACCACAGATGAGAAGAGAAGGGAAGAGAGGGATGAGCTCACCGAACTAATGACGGGGCAGCAGGGCACAGAGGGGAGACAGCACCGCTGCTGTTGAGGAGAAGAGTATTGCCACCCAGCCTGCAGCTGCCACAGTCAAGCAAAGGAGGCCGGTGACAGAAGCTCCAGCGACTACCGCGGATGCAGACGCAATCAGCACCCCTGTGGTAACGTGCGGGGTGGGTTCCCGTGGGCCACCCGTGGGGGTCAAGACAGCTGCCGTCGTAGAGGCTCGGATAGAGCTGACAGCTGCTGAAGTGGCGTCTGCAGCTGAGGAGGCAGCTGTGGCAATGGCGGCTGCCGTTGCTGTAACCTGAGTGGCAACGTTTGCTGCTGCAACAGCAAGTAGTGTCAGGGAAGCTGCTGAGTGCGTGTAGGCGTGTGTTGCTCGACCCACTGCAGTCTGTGTAGGGGCTCTGCAAGCACAAGCGGTGGCAGCAAAGGTGGCCGCAGCGCCTGCTGCAGCGTCAAGAATGGCCCCAGTCAAGCCAATGGAGTTGGCGTGCACTGGGAGAGCGGGGACGACACCAGGGATCTCCGGTATAGGTGCTGGTTCTGCAGATGCAGGTGCAGTGAACGACGGAACGACGATAGTGTTGGATGTAGAAGAGGCGGCGGGTGGTGAGCTGCCACTAGATGGTTGCATAGTGGAGGGATGAGACGGCGACGGTGGAAGGTTGTCTGCGGTGTAGACGTGCGCGTGAATCTCTTCCTCACGTGCAACTGCCTCCCTCTCAGCGATGTCAACAAGCTCCTCTCGCCAGTAGTCGGTGTCCAGCATACGGAACCAGAGTGGGGTGTCATCGTGTGGGTGTATGTTCAGTGGTGGTGAATCCATAGTGGCGGCTGTGAAGGTGATAGGAGTGCGAAGAAGTGCAAGATGATGTGCTAAGAAGCGCAGTGATCCACGGGTGGTTGCGAGAGTGTGCAGGTTTGCTCGTGAAGCGTGGAAATGAGACAGTGCAAGCGCGAGTGTGCGTGTGCAGTCTCGGGCACCTGAGTGCAGCTGCGGGCAGTAGCGGAGAGATCAGAGATGGCTGAGAGAGCAGCCTAGAGCGCAGTTGAGTGAGCAATACCCGAGAGAGGTCAGGAGAGACACCCTAGAACAACGGGGGCGTTGAATGCAGCCGAGGGCAGCCAAGAGGGGCTGCTGAGATAGAGAGCGGCTGCGAGCAGATGCAAGGGCAGTTGAGTACCGAGAGCAGTTGAGGGCAACGAGGGTCGAGGAAAGCTGAGGGGAGCAGCAAGAGCAGCTCCACAGCTGCCCAAGAACAAGGGCAGCAGTGCCTGACTGTCTTGTTGCCTCAGGCCGAAGAGACGACCGGCGGCGGTGCAGAGTGCCCGCTAGTATGATGTATGGCCCATGGGAGAAGTGGGCCGCGGAAGTTCAAGGACCAGGATCGACGAGCAGTGGGATTGGATCCTCATTGCTCTGATACCAGTAGTTGCTAGGAAGTTTCTAGCCTAGCTTGTCCAGGTGTGGAGATGCATGGTTACACCGCAAGCACCAATGCAGAAGACACGCCATGGATGCGGCAAATTGTTTTCAAAGTTCAAGGTCACACCAAGACAAGAGGTGAGGGGGAGCGAGCGTGTCTTAGAAACCGATGAGCGTGCACTCGCCACGGGCATCACGCCCAAGCGAGCACACACCGCCACCCGGGGGTCGAGCCCGACCACTCGGAATTAACCGAGGGCGGCTACTCACCGATGCACGGCCAAGACCGGCATGGTGGCCCCCTAAGGATCAGCACCCGGGAAAATGCAGCTCCCCCATCACATGCAACTAAGTGAATACGATGCAGGGCACGGCAGTGAGAATGTACGGGCCCTAGCATCTACCGCATCACAGGAGTCATGAAGAAATCATGCAATAGTCATGTGAGTGCCAGAGGGCACCACTGGGTCCATTAGCAGTTTGGGGGCGTCGATGGCTTCAACCAGCATAGACGCGTCAGTCAGCTCCCCAGGTGATCCCATGGTCCCTTTAATCTGTACATGTGTGTGTGCATAATGTGAGAGGCAAGAGGGCACAGAGTTGTGAGTGGCCAACGAAATTCAACACGAGGGTCGGAGACCCTCAAACACCGCGGGTTTGGCCTAGTCGGCCAAGAAGTTGGTCCAATCCGCTACACAGGTATCAGAGCTCCAGGGCTCGAATCCCACGTTGGGATTATCGGAGATGCCGAGGCGGCTCTCACTCCTCATGGGGGGGGAGTGTAGCGTGGCAGTGCCACGCCGACCGGTCGAAGGAGCCACGTTGCTCGAGTGGGATCACCTGAGACTGTGGGCGGTTGGATGGGATGGCTTGAGGGTCGGAGACCCTCAAGCACCGTGGTTTTGGCATAGTCGGCCAAGGATTCCGTCCAGTCCGCTACACAAGCATGTTGTTCCTTTCTTAAAACTAAGAGTTTGTCGTGTATACTTTTCATTCATGTACGTGTTCTTTAAATCATGCGTGGTTTCATCGGGAATCGTGACGTCATCTTTATGAACATGTGCCTGGGTTTGGGACTTGGATTGGCGTCATCGACTTCTAACATACATGATTATGCAATGACGTCGTTTAGATGCTCATGATGCATGTTTTCACTGTCGTTTCCAAAGGGGTGATGGTCTTTCTTTACTTGTGAGGTCGTTAGTGTCGACATTACGTAAACTTGTCGCCGGTGTATAGCCGCAGCGTTGTGTTTGGCAAAGCGCGAATTATACTCTAGTTTGGGAATGGGTACGCCGTTCTAATTTCTCATTATGGTATACCCCAGTGAACTTTGATTTCGATATTAACTATTTTTTGTTGGTTGGATTTCATCAAAAAAAGGGTTTTCGTCGAATTTGTAAGTACCACCAAAATAAGGCCCCACAATCATTCGTCGAAGTTAAGGTCACTCCCATTTTTGGTGAAAACCGAAGTCGGGTTTTGTTACTGTACTTTCTAGGACCCAAAGTGAAGAATGGAGTCTAATTCCTTCATGTTGTGTAATTCGACGAACTTGTGCGGGCAACTCTGCACATCGATTGTTTTCGTGGTGGATTTGTAGTCTGTGACGTGGATACTAGCGCCCTAATCGCGCTTTGGCGACGTACACTGGGTCTTTTCATACTAACCCGTGCTGAACTCCCCTGCCGTCCGCGTAAAGAAACACAGCACGTCCGCGTAGCACATCCGATGTGCGCGACACATCGGATGTGCTACGCGCCAGCCCAGTCCATTCGGAACTTCAAAATGTGCGCTCGAGAATCCGAACGGTCGGTGTTCTTGTCGAAAACAAATAAATGAACAAGCTCGCTCGTCGAATTTAACGAACCACCCCTCATTTTTCGTCGATTTCAAAAATACCCCAAAATAATTACAAAAGTCGAAAGAAGTCATCGAATTAACTATGGCACAAGTCATTCGTCAAAATCAAAGTTCACTAGGATATCGTTTTTAAAACAAACAACCCGATGTGTAGTATTTGTTTTGCTGGACGCTCGATGTGCCACGCCAGAAGTAAAGTGGTCTGGGCATGTCATTCCTAAACGAGTAGGTGCGTGCACACCAGCTTAAAGAGTGGACATGTGGGTAACTCATCCAAGTGTCATTTTTTGTATTTCCTCATGAGCGTACATGTTATGGACTGCATGGAATTATTGGTCGACTGGGCCAAAACTGCGATGCTTGAGGGTCTCTGACCCTCAAGCCTTCTCGTCCCACCGCCCATAGGCCAAGGAGCCCCGTTCGATCCACATGGGCACCGGCCGTGTGCTAAACTCCCTTTGTCTAGGCTTGATCCGCCCTCTGCGATGGCACGTCGAACTTGAACCCCGGCGCTCATATACCAATTTAACGGATTGGACGTACCCCTCGACCAAACAGGCCAAAACCACGGTACTTGAGAGTCCCCGACCCTCAAGCCAGCTTTTCCAACTGCCCACGGGCAAAGGCCCCCGTTTGATCCATGTAGCACCGGCCGCACGCTAAAATATACCAGGACTAACTATTTTTCCTCGCTGGTTTAGCTTAGCGATGAAAAATCGTTTCAAGAAACCCCACTTGTAAAATCCAGGGCTGTGGGTTTCATTAAGCTTCCGGCACCACCAAGGCCTTGCCACCGCGAGGCCGGGGACGTGCCTTTTAACGCAAGCGGAGTCCGTGTCCCAAAATATCTCCCACGTGCACAGAAACATTTTGTTGAAGTTGAAAGTGACCGTATATCTAGCCAGGATCGGGGAATTCAATGGTCGATGACCGGATCGGCTATGGCATCGTGCAAAACCGTCCATTGTCACAATCCATATGATTTCTACGCTTCTCTGTGTATTCTTCTTGAGACG
>SZWC01005255.1:125386-136574 GCA_023375785.1 Penium margaritaceum
TGGTGCGGATGTAGCTTTCTTCCTAGCTTTCTCTCCTTCGCCACCATCTTTCTGCCTTCTCCTCTCCCCCTCGGACCTGTTCTTTCCCTCTTCCTCCCTTCCTTGCACCCTTGCCTCTTTCTCCATCCCTGGGTCCCTCGTTTCCTCCTCCCTCACCCGTCCATCTTCTGTGACTGCTCGTGCAGGTCTCGTGGAAGGCAACACTCTCTCCTCCTCTCCAGTGGCCAGACTGCTGAATGCAGCCCATCCCCCAGACGCAGCCCACGCCCAGAAGTCGCCATCTACTGCAGCAACAGCGGAAGCAGCACCAGCACCAGCATCAGCAGCGGCAGGAGCACCCAAGGCAGCAGAAGTTGCTGCCGCCGCAGCAGCAGGTTCCTCGTCCAGGCCGCGACACCAACGCCATTCCCGCAGCCACAGCAGCAGCAGTGCAGCGTCGTCTGCCGCCTCCGAAAGCTGCTTGCTGCAGCTGCCTGCGCCTCCGCCCTCGACGCTGGAGCTGGAGAGCCCCAAGCTCGCCTCCCCGTGCCTGTCCATGCCGACCTCCATCACGCCCACGTCCACCCAGGAGCCCCGCGAGTATCTCCCAAACTCGCCCGCCACGCCGTTGTTCTCGTCGACCGCTCACTGGCCCGGCACGCCGCCGACGGAGGCCATCGAGGAGGAAGGGGAAGGGTTGGAGGCGGAGGATGCGGGAGCAGGGCATGCGGTCGGAAAGTTTCCGTCGCCGGAGAGTTCGGGCATGAGGTCGGAGGTGACCACGGTGGGAGGTGCGACGCCGCCCAGCGTGAGCTTTGCTGGGCCGCGGTCGCGGCTGGGTTCTGTATCCGACCGGCCGGGCAGTAGTGGCAATGGCGCAGCAGGGACCGAGTCGCCCGGCAGTGTCGTCCATGACCGCTCTCAGAGGACGCCCTTCAGGTTCAGTGCCGGTGCTGCTGCCCCCTCCACATCACCAGCTGCTGCTCCTGCTGGTGCAGCTGCTGCTGCAGCAGGAGGTGCGCATCGTGCTGGAGCAGGCATTGGAACCGGCTCGCGGGCCCATGTGGAAGATCACCTTCGGGGATCTTTCCCTGAAAGTTCCTTTGACTCACCGCCGCCTTCCCTCCCCGCTCCTGGCACGGGGTCGTCTCGCTCGGAGGTTCTACGGCTGCGCTCTCAGCTGAAGAGAAGGGAGGACATGGTGATGGAGGCGCAGTCGCAGCTCTTCTCGCAGGAGCAGTTGATCGCGTCCCTCTCCCTCCGCGTGCGACAGCTGGAGCATGCCCTGAGGGAAGCTTCGGTGCTCAGAGCTGAGGCCCTCGACGACGTCGGACACCTGCAGCAGGCGTTGAGGGAGGCACTGGAAGCCAAGAGGCTGGCGGAGGAGGAAGCTGGAGCGCTCAGGAGGGGTTTGAGGGTGGAAAGCGAGGGAAGGGCGAGGGCAGTGGAGGAGGTATCGCGTCTGAGGAGGGCTTTGCAAGGGGAGGCAGCGGCGGCTGCGAGGGCGGCGGAAGAGGCTGGTGCGCTGAGGGAAGCACTGGAGGTGCAGGTGGAGCGGAACTGTGAGAAGGACACTGAGCTGGCAAGGATGCGGCACCAGCTGGCAGAAGCACAGGCTCGAGCAGATGCTCTGGCGGCTGCACCAGCTGCAGCAGAAGCAGGAGGAGCAAGGAGACCGGCAGACGCAGGTTCTGGTGCTGCCTTTGCTGCTGCAGTAGAGAGCAATGAGAACAGCAAAGGGGGCTGCTGGCTCAGCGCCGAGCAGATGGAGGATGTCCGTGCTCTCCTGGCGGAGTTTCGTGTCATGGAGCAGGCAAAGCAGCAGATTGATGCAGCGAGGAAGCAGTCTGATGCAGCACGGCATGAATCAGAAATGATTCGGAGAGAAGCGGAAAAGCAGATTTTGGGTCTGGTTGCTGAGCTGGACAGGGCGCGGCAGGAGGCGAGGGAAGCAAAGCAGTGGCTGTCCGTGCGAGGGGAGGAGGCGAAGAGTGCGGAGAAGCAGGTGGAGCTGCTGCAGCAGCAGCTGGTCGAAGCATGTAAGGTGCAGGAGCAGGTGAGGGATGTGCACGTGGGGCTGCAAGCTGCTCTGGAGATGGAGAAGCG
This sequence comes from Penium margaritaceum, assembly GCA_023375785.1. NCBI lineage: Eukaryota > Viridiplantae > Streptophyta > Zygnematophyceae > Desmidiales > Peniaceae > Penium > Penium margaritaceum. The sequence goes on from SZWC01005255.1 coordinate 127,472, forward strand.
TCTGCAGACGGAACTTGAGGGCACGAGGGAGGAGCTGCAAAGGGAGAAGGAGGCGAGGGACGCTGGTCACATGGTAGAGCGGGAGCGTTTCGCCATGGCCGAGGAGGCGAGGGGACGGATGGCAAAGATGGTTGAGGAGCTGAGGGAAGAGCTCGAACAGAGGCAGAAGGAGCTGGAGGATGCGAGGGTTGCAGCAGAGAGGGAAGGTGAGGTGAGAGAAGCTGGAAGAGCTGTGGAGCAGGAGCGGTTTGCGATGGCGGAGGAGGCGAGACGGCGACTGGCGGAGATGGTGAAGGAAACAAGAGGTGAGCTAGAGGAGGCCTACTCGGAGCTGAGGAATGCGAGGGAAGAGTTGGAGAGGTTGCGGGGAGTTAGCCAGCCATCGGAGCAGGCAGTGCCTGCTTCGGTGGAGCAGATCTGCGATGTGGCGCAGCAGACGGAAGCAGAGGAGCTGAAGCAGCATGTGCAGAATGTGGAAGGAGAGCTGAGGGAAGCACTGGAAGTTGAGAAGAGGATTCTGGAGCAATTGAAAAGTACGAGGGAAGAGCTGCAGAGGGAGAGGGAAGCAAGGGAAGTGCGTGGAGTCATTGAGCGCGAACGGTTTGGAATGGCGGAAGAAGCTAGGCGGAGGTTGGCGGACATCGTGGAGGAACTGAGGGGCCAGCTGGAAGAAGCTCAGTCGGAGGTGAGGAATGCGAGGGAAGAAGCCGCGCGAGTTCAGGAGTCTTGGGATGCTGGAAAGCAAGTTGAGAGGGAGCGGTTTGCCATGGCGGAAGAAGCAAGGCAACGTATGGCTGGCATGGTAGAGGGTTTGAGAAGCCAGCTCGAAGAGGTCCAGCAGCAGCAGCAGCAGCTTGCTGAGGAGAACAAACAACAGGACGAAGAGGTCAATGGTGACATGGAGCGTCTGAGAGCTGAGGTCAGAGCAGCAAGGGAGCAGCTTGCGCAGGAACAGGAGGCTCAAGAGGCCAGCAGGGCAGTGCAGCAGGAGCGATTTGCAATGGCAGAGGAGGCGAGACAGCGATGCGCGCGAATGCTTGAGGACGTCAGGGGCCAGCTTGAGCAGGCTCGAGCAGAGGCAAAGGTCGCGGAAGGTGAACTGCAGAGGGAGAGAGACGAGAGGGAAGCAGGACGAGCGGTGGAGCAGGAGCGGTTTGCCATGGCGGAGGAGGCGAGGCGGCGCATGGCGGATATGGTTGAGGAGTTGAGAGGGCAAGTGGAAGTGCTTCAGCAGCAGACGGCGAAGAGCAAGGCTGATGTGGAGGTAGTGAGGGATGAACTGGTGCACGCTCGTGAGCAGCTGCAGGATCGGGAGGAGACGTGGGAGGCCGGGAGGGCGGTGGAGCAGGAGCGGTTTGCAATGGCGGAGGAGGCGAGACGGCGGCTGGCGGAGATGGTGGAGGAGATGAGAGCGCAGCTGGAGGGGGCGCAGATGGAGGCTGGGTCGGCCAAGGAGGAGCTGAAGAGGGAGCAGGAGGCGAGGGAATCAGGCCGGTTGGTGTACGAGGAGCGTTTTGGGATGGCGGAGGAGGCCAGGAGAAGGATGGCCGAAGTGGTGGAGGAGCTGAGGGCCCAGTTGGAAGGGGTTCAGAAGCAGCTGAGTGATGCACGAGGGGAGGCTTCGAGGGAAAAAGGGAATGTGGAGGAAGAGGTGCGTCAGGTGAGGGAGGAGCTACACCAGGCGTTGGAGATGGAGAAGGGGCTGCTGGACAGCCTCAGGGAGACGAGGGAAGAACTGCGGCGGGAGAGGGAAGCAAGGGAAGCTGGGCGTGCAGTGGAGAGGGAGAGGTTTGCCATGGCGGAGGAAGCCAGACAGCACATGGCGGGCGAAGTTGAGGACCTCAGGGTTCAACTCGGCGAGGCTCGGATGAGGGTGAAGACGGTGGAGGACGAGTTGGTGAGAGAGAGGGAAGCAGGGAATGTGAGGCATGCCGCAGGTGAGGAGCGGTTTGCGATGGCGGAGGAGGCGCGACGGAGCATGGCGGCGATGGTGGAGGAGTTGAGAGGGCAGCTGGATGAAGCGCATGCGAAGGCAAAGGCGGCAGAGGAGGTGCTGGTCGCAGAGAGGGACGCTTGGGGACTGAAGGTTGCCGCTCGGCAAGAGCGGTTTGCGATGGCGGAGGAGGCAAGACGTCGTATGGTGGCAGTTGTGGAGGAGTTGAGAGGGCAGCTGGACGAAGCGCATGCACAGGCAAAGGCGGCAGAGGAGGTGCTGGTGAGAGAACGGGAGGAAGGGGATGCCAGGCGTGCTGTTGAAGAGGAGCGGTTTGCGATTGCAGAGGAAGCAAGACGGCGCATGGCAGGGATGGTGGAGGAGTTGAGAGCGCAGCTGGATGAAGCACATGCGAAGGCAAAGGCGGCAGAGGAGGTGCTGGTCGCAGAGAGAGACGCTTGGGGTGTGAAGGTTGCTGCGCAGCAAGAGCGGTTTGCGATGGCGGAGGATGCATGTCAGCGCATGGCCACCATGGTCTGCACACTCCGAGCGGAGCTGGATGATGCCCGCCGGTCTACCCTCTGCAAAGATGGCGATGAGGCGGTCCGTACTGACCTGGCGCAGGCCAAGGCCGAGCTGGCGGCAGCGCGGGAGGAGCTGGCGCGCGAGAGAGAGGGCCGCGAGCTGGCTCGGCAGTGGCAGGAGGAGCGGTTCCAGCTGGCTGAGGAGGCGAGGCGCCACATGTCAGGCGCTGTGAGGGACCTACAGGAGCGGCTGGACGAACTGCTGCAGCAGCAGGCTCCTGCTGCTGCAGCAGCTCCAACAGCAACAACAGCAGCACCAGCCTCCAGCACATCCGAGGCTGATGCACTGGAAAAAGCCCATGCCGAGCTGGCACGCGCACAGGCTGAGCTGGCCGCTGCAAAGGATGAGCTGGCAGAGGCCCAGAGGGAGTTGGAGATGGAGAGGGAGGCAAAGGAGCTGGCTCTGCAGTGGCAGGAGGAGAAGTTCTCTATGGCGGAAGAGGCACGGCAGCGCATGGCTGCGGCTGTACAGGAGCTGGAGGACAGGCAGGAGCAGCAGCAGTGGCAGCAGCATCAGCAGCAGCAGCAGCAGCAGCAGCAGCAGCAGGAGGTCCAGAAGCAAGGGCAGGGCTTCCAGGAGGAGGAGGAGGAGGAGGAGGAGGAGGGGGCAAAGCACACGCGGCAGACAAGGGCAGCGACCCCGGTGCGCCGCAGCCTATCAGAGTCACAGCGAAGGGGCTTTGTTGCTGAGTCTGTGAAGAAGTTTGACCTGAATGTTGGGACAGCAGCCGCCGCAGGAGTACGTGGAAGGCAGGCCCCTGCAGCCGCAGCAGGTGCTTCTGCAGCACCAGAGGGGCCAGCGAACGCCTCTGGAGTTAAGCAGGGGACCAGACAGGCAGTTGAAGCTCCCAGGTTGACAGCCGGGCAGGCTGCAAGGGCAGCACAAGTGCGCAACGCTCCGGGGAAAGAGCAAACAGCAAAGGCTGTGGAGGAGGAGCAAACAGCAAAGGCTGTGGAGAAGGAGCAAACAGCGAAGGCTGGCTTGGGCATGAGAGGGAGGAAGCAGCTTTCGAGAGCGGCGGCTGCTGCAGCCGCAGTCGCGGCTGCTGACGCTGCTGCTGGGGGTGCGACGGATTTCACAGTCAAGAGGCAAATCCAGATCTCCACAAGTGGCTCTGCTGCTGCCACGGCAGCGGCAACCGATGCCAGAGCAGCAGCATTGGGGGTGCGCCACCACTCGCTGCCTCCACGTGGCCGCCCTGGCAGCCCAGGATGGTGCCAGCTCAGCGTGTCAGAGCTCGAGGCAGGCCAGCTAGCAGCGCGGGCTCGTGCGAAGCAGCAGCAGCAGCAGTTGCAACAGTGGCAGCAGCAACAGCAGCAGCTGCAGCCGCAGCAGCAGGCTGCAGCAGCAGGGTCCCTCACACGTGGAGCGGGAGCCAGCTCGCCGGGCAACACTTATGACATCATCGAGCTGCAGGTTGAGCTGGCACTCGTGCAGGGCAACCTTTCAGAGGCCCATGCTGAGCTGGCGGCAGCACGTCAGCAGCTGGAGCAGCAGCAGGCCAGCAGAGCTGTGGAGCAGGAGCGGTTTGCCATGGCAGAGGAGGCAAGGCGGCGACTTGCACAGACGGTGGACGAGTTGAGGGGACAGTTGGAGGAGGTTCAGTTCCGGAAGGAGGACCGGTCAGAGGAAGGCGAGGGAGGTGTCTTCGACGGCTCTGCTCTGAGGGCTGAGCTGGCGGCGGCCCAGGAGCAGCTGAAGCGTGAGCGAGAAGTTCAAGAGTCTGGCAGGGTTGTAGAGCGGGAGCGGTTTGCAATGGCGGAGGAGGCACGGCGACGGCTGGCGAAGACAGTGGAGGACTTGAGCGAGCAGCTGGAGCGAAGCAGGGTGGACGCGCTGGATGTGGAGGCAGTCAGGGCTGAGCTGGCGGAGGCTCGCGAGCAGCTGGAGAGGGAGCAGGATGCGCGGGAGGCCAGGAGCGCGGTGGAGCAGGAGCGGTTTGCAATGGCGGAGGAGGCGAGACGGCGGCTGGCGGAGATGGTGGAGGAGATGAGAGCGCAGCTGGAGGAGGTGCGGAAGAGGCAGCATGAAAAGGTCGAGGGTGAGGGGCAGGATGGTGCCTCTTTCCAGGGAGATGTGACGAGGTCCTCCGTGCGGCCGATTAGTGGGGCAGACGGACGGAATGGACATGGCGATGGTGGTGAGGATGGGCACAAGGGCGGATGTTCTTTGGGGGATGATGTCGGCAAGGCGCCACAGGAAGTTGGTGTGGTCTTTGAGGAGACAGCGGAGGCATCAGGGAAGAGAAAGCAGGGTGGTGGGCAGGATTCCACGAGCGAAGACGAGCTGGAGAGGGTGCAGGGTGAGCTGGCAAAGGCCCTTGCTGAGTTGGCGCAGGAGAGGGAGGCCAGGGAGCTGGCGCAGCAGTGGCAGCAAGAGCGGTTTGCGATGGCGGAGGAGGCGAGACAACGCATGGCAGCGACTGTGCAGGATCTGCAGGACAGGCTGGACCAGCAGCTGCAGCAGCAAGGGCAGGGAACACAGCAGCAGCAGCAGTCGCTGCAACTGCAGGAGGATGCTGCCTCAGTGGAAGAAATTAGTCCTGATCAAGCAGCCTCCTTACTGCATCCACAGAGGAGGAGAGCTGCTGCATCAAGAGTAGATGGTGGTGCTGCTGCTGATGCTACTGCATTGGCTGCTGCCTCTACTGGTTCGCCTGCAGTAGATGCTGGAGTGGTGCACAAATTGCAGACAGACCTGGAGCGGGTCCAACGGGAGCTAGCAGAAGCGCAGCAACAGCTGGCAGAAGCGAAGGAGCAGCTGGCAGAAGCGCAGGAGCAGATGGCTGGGGACAGGGAGGCACGAGAGGTGGCAAGCCAATGGCAGGAGGAGCGCTTAGGTTTGGCAGAGGAAGCGCGGAAACGACTCGCGTCCACTGTGCAGGAGTTGCGGGAACGTCTGGAGCAGCAGCAGGTGCGGCAGCAAGAAGCCTTGCCCCAGGAGCAGCAGGCACTGATACTGGAGCAGCAGGCGCTGCTGCTGCACCAGCTGGAGCAGCAGCAGCAGCAGCAGCAGAGGCAGCAACAGCAGGGTGGCTTTGCTCCCGGCATGGTGACTGAGTTCGCCACATGGAACACCTACATGGCCGGGAAGCATCCTCTGCTGTTTCAGGAGGGCCAGTCTACGGCAGAGGAGCAGGGCTCTACTGCGTCGGCGGGAGAGTGCCGTTCAGTGACAGCTATCTGCACAGGCGGCGACAGCAGGTCTTCTGGCGGTGGATCGGAGAGCTCGGGCGGAGGTGAGGAGAGCGACGAAGCAACGAGCTGTCTTGCCGTGCCTAGCAAGGGTAGTTTGGCGGTGAGAATGGAGGATCAAGGGTCCTGGAGGGCGAGATCGCAATCGGCAAGGGATGCCGCTGCTGCCGCAAGGGCCAAGAGCGCCGCCGCTATCGCACGCAGGCGGCAGAAGCGCCACAGCGCCAAGTCGGACGACAACTCCTCGGCCTCCTCCTCGGCTCCTGCTGGGAGGGTGTCGCCACCGCAGTCGATGGAGCAGGAGTCCCCCTCTGCTCTGAGCCCCGTGAGCAGCGGATCGGAAGAGGCGGCGTGCAACGCGGCTTGCAGCGTTCCATTCGCCGAGGGAAGGGCTGTGAGGCAGGCCAGCAGACTGGAAGAAGGGGAAGATGATGTTTCTGTCTCATCGTCGTCCGTTCCTCCGTCGCAGCAGAGCGCAGCGGGGACAGTAGCTGGCGCATGCGTGGAGTACGATCTGACGAATGGCGAATCGTGTGAAGCTGATGGCCGTGCCCACTCTTCAGGCGCCGACAGTTCCCCAGAGACGGCGACTGGGATAAGTCACAAGTCTGTAGCAGACGGAGAGTCTGATGCTGTCCTCGGCGCAGCAGCCAGACCTGCTGCTGTGACTGTGTCGGAGATAGCTGCTGGCAGCTCATCTGATGGTTGCTCCTCTGCACAGGAGAGCTGTGGCAGCACGCCGACAAAGTAGGCAGAAGTAGTCTGCTGTGCGTCTGCACCGCAACGCACAGTAGACTAGCGTCTGATGTCTGGGGGACATTCACCGTCAGCATGGGCAAATTTTGTTGGTTGTTGGAGGGAGGCGTCCTCAGGCACACAAGCCCCTTGGAACCGTTTCTCACTGGCAGTGACATGAACTGTGCTCAGTTTTTTCTGGGATAGCCAGACACCTGTGTGGGTGCCACTGGCGACAGTTGGATGTGATGGTTGAACACTATCAGACGCACGTTGAACTCTGACATTTGCGCATTGACAGGTAAACCATTGAACGTTCCTATTCTCTTTGGCCATTGGTGCAATGTATGAGATTCCCTGTAATTGTTGGAGTCTGGCACGCGTAGACGGGGGAGTGGAAGCCAACATGCAAACTGTGGATAGAGGACTGAGTGTCAATGCCTTTGTGGATCGCCGAAAGTTACTACTTCTGGCTATTGCCAAATTCACCGGCCGACAACTATCCACTCCGCAAAGCAGCAATGCCCAGTTTACTGATGAAATTGATAACTCTTGCCTCTTGGTGTCCTTTTCATGGTATGTTTTAGCGGTGGATGGTGTGCCATGTGAGTTTATGATGTAGTTTGGAACATGAAACCCTGAAATATCATGAAGTTTCATTTTTTCATTTTACTATCATCGCACTTAGTGTTTGGTGGTGGTCAACAGGCTTCGAGCTACCTGAGTTACAGATGGATTTTGGGCAAGGAATTTGCTTGTTTGAAACCTGGGCATAAAGTGGTGACACAGATGAACATAAATCACCACCTCTATAAGAATGGTAGATTGGACGCCGCCATCTTTTAGATTGCAATGTCCTTCCTCTTCGTGGTGGTTATCCTAGGGTCCCATGCCAGGGAGCAGTAAGCAGAGTGCCCACTCAGAAGATGTTCCAGGCTCTGAAAAGTGACAAATTTCACACAGCTAGAAGCTAGAAAAAGGGGAGAGGAGGCCTGTTCCCACATAGAGGCATGTGATGTCAAGGCCAAAACGCATGGCCTCTCAAAACCTCATCATCATGGTTTTCCAGCGCCTTGTCTGCGACGTGCAGACTGAAAGCGATCGCCAACGCGGCGACCATGCGCACAACACCCGAAAAGGGCTTTGAATTCGTCTGAAGAAAGGGACTACCCCAAACGCTACCTAGAGTACACACAGCTCCCACCCTCCACCCCAGGCACTCGGCACGAAGGCGCAGGTGCTTGAACGACAAGCACCGGCTTGAAGGCCCTCGAAAAATGGCTCTTGCTGTGAAGCTTCAGAGTTAAGAGGAGTGACGGCGAATCCAAGGGTGACCTGCAGGCAGGAGAAAGGAAGCACGCCAAGCAGCGCATGTCAGGCTCGGTGACCGATCAGAGACCGTGGGGTAATTGCAGTGTGCGAGACGATAGCAAGCATGGACACATTCCTCCTGCGCATGCCATGGCTCAGACAAAGAGCGGTGCTTGACAGACCTCGTTTCGGCATGAGCACGTGTGCTCAGGTCCAACATGAGAGTGTGCACGCTAGCAAAGTGCGAGTGGACGCTCGGGTGAATGCACACACTTGCACAGTTGCGCTGAGCAAGTTGACAGCAAACTCACCGAGGATCTCCGGAGCAGTGATGCGCTGCTTTGGGTTCTTGACCAGCATGCGGCGCACAAGGTCCTTGCACTCGTCCGACACGTTGGCCCACTTGGTGGACTTGAAGCTGACCTCGTTGCGAAGGATGGACTCCGCCAGGCTGCGGCGCGAGGAGGCCCAGAAGGGGGGGACGCCGCACAGCGCGATGTACAGAACGACGCCGGCGCTCCAGATGTCCGCCTCGGGGCCATACGACTGGAGCAGGACTTCGGGCGCCATGTACTCTGGCGTGCCCAGCACCTCCGTGATTGGTTTGCCTGCAGAGGTAGCAGGAGACAGTAGGTTGAAGGCAAAATGAGGCTGCCAGAACAGATACCGCAGGTTGAGGTGTACATACCCAGCACACGACATGGCACAACACAGAACATCGTGGCACTTCAGAGGCTGAGTGACACCTCTTGCTTTCCTTGGGAAGCAAGAGGTGTTGCAGAGGGGGACTGGCGGAGGGAGACCTGTCCTACCACCACAAGCAGCAGCAGCAGAAGTAGCAGCAGCGTCTCACCTGGCTCGAAGAAGGTGGCCACGCCAAAGTCGACAAGTTTCATGCGCGTGTCGCTGTCGCGGTCGCACATGAGGATGTTCTCGGGCTTGACGTCGCGGTGCACCACGCCCAGGCAGTGGCAGTGCAGCAGCGCCTCCACCAGCGCGCGGCCCAACAAGGCCGCGTCACCCTCCGTCAGTCGACCCTTGGAGGAGACGCGGTCGAAGAGATCTCCTCCTCGGCAGAGCTCCATCACTATGTAGATGTTCTGCAGACGATGCAGCCATGGCAAAAGGATCGGGAAGATCAGGGCTGAGCATGCGGGGCTGGATCCCAACCGGCCGGTTGGTCTGGCCGGTTTTGAAGCAAAGAGTGTTGCGCCCTCTGCCATCTGAGTGAAGGACACGCAGTTCACTGTACCGAGCAGCGGCCAGAACAGGAACAGACCGGACGAGTGATGCGGTAGAGAGGCATGAGTGGAGGGGAGGGAGGAGGGGGGGGGGGGGGGGGGGG
>SZWC01005256.1:13594-26135 GCA_023375785.1 Penium margaritaceum
GTGTCCTGCAGACGTCTGCAAGATTTCTAACGATGAGGGTGTGTGCACGTGTCCTGCAGACGTCTGCAAGATTTCTAACGATGAGGGTGTGTGCACGTGTCCTGCAGACGTCTGCAAGATTTCTAACGATGAGGGTGTGTGCACGTGTCCTGCAGACGTCTGCAAGATTTCTAATGACAACCAAAATTGTTCTCGCAGGTTGTTGGTGGACACGATATTGCGGCTCACAAACAAACGGGGCGGAGGTGGACAACGCAAAGCTGCAACAACTGTAGGCGGGCCCAGTGGAAGCAGCAGCAGCGGGGGAAGATCGTCGGGAGCGTCAGGGCCACTTAGCAAAACCTGAGCCATATCGTTTGAAGGACAGATGAAATCAAACGTGGAACCATGGCCTTCCCTGAGACGCGCAAAAGGGATGGGCGTCAGTCAGTTTGCAATGTGAACGATGTCGCATGTGAACACTTGTCATTGTGTATGTATTTATTTAAGATGATGCGATGGAAGCTGTGTACTTGCGAAAAGTACTTATGATGTGGTTGAGAAAACTGGATAGAGGCATCAGTTTCCATCATGCACATTTGAATGTGGGAGGAGACCAGTCATCCTACCTCATGTGCAACATGCCATTTGCAATGATTCGCACTTGGCAAAGCGAAAGGTCAACAGTTGTCCAATTGTTGCCTTATTGCTCGGACGCAGTTTGGCGTTGGGCAATAAAGAGAAGACTGGTGTTGGCAAGAGCTCACCATTGGGGCGTGCAAGTCAGTTCTGGGAAGCTAGCATTGTAATACACCTGGCGATACCGTGCTTTTTGGCTGTGATGTCGTCATGCAAGGCAAATGTACGGAAATCAAGGACTTTACCAAGATGCAAAGACTTCATCACGCTTCTGCATTGAGAGTGAGGGAACAGTAGGAACACATCAGGAGTAGCCGTCACAATGAAGTTGAGTCCCGTGGCAGGCGTATTTTCCCTAGAGCAACCTAGAAAGCACAATCTGGCTGGGATCTACACACTCTATCAGAACAAGAAGTTTTCGACACCTACAGATGCAGAAAAGACAAATTAGAAGCAAAGCGCGTGCGTGCACACACACACACACACACACACACACACACACACACACACACACACACACACACACACACACACACACACACACACACACACACACACACACACACACACATGCATGTTGGTGTGTGAGTCACGGTGACCTCTGGACTTGTCGTCACGGCTCACCCGCATGCCGGGACACTCGACGGCTTCTTTGACAGCGTAAGGACCAGTCAATGCGTCCTCACGTGCTCTCCCAGGTTTTCTCGTTGACCACCTCCCGGGGTCCATTTTCTCGGTGGCACGATCCTTGTCCGTTCTTGATCCAGTGCAATCCATCCAGTTGCATGGATTTTCTGTTTCTGCACCCGGCACTTCTTTCAGTTTGTCATTCAGACAACCGAGGAGCCCGTACGCCTGTTGCATTTCGTTTAGCTATTGTTTTGGAGCTTACAGCCAGGTTAGCCTATTTTCTTACCGGTTGGTTGAACTTGTGTGCCTAGTTGCACACACGTAGGTGAGGCTAGACATATATGCACTTGACTGTTGTTTCCTTGCTCAACTTCTATGTTCTTCAAGTGTATCTTCACCATCTCTCCACCTTTTGAAGCACCGCTTGTTCCGTTGTGTTCAGTGCAACGTAGCCTCTCACATTGAACGTTGCTTTGAGAGTTTCTCCATTCCCTCTTTGCATCGGAGCAGTAGAGAGACACAAGCTTTTCCTCCCACTAGACAGCACACAACAGCAACACAGGAGGCATCTGGGCTGGGCTGGGCTAGGTTTGGCAGGGCTGGGTGGGGCGTACAGGTCTTGGCAGCGTGGAGGCCCCGGGCTGAGGGCTCGTCGTGTAGTCCTCTGGCAGAGCCGGAGGCAGAATACTGCTGAAATACCTTCGGCAATTTCTCTCGTCACAGCTGCCTTCTCGGCGGCGATGTTTACAAATCGTGGTGGCGGCTTAGGCCACCTCCGAAGCATCAGCAGCCGCTGTTGTGGTAGCAGCTGCACCTGCCTTCCTTCGTCGCAGCAGGTGCAACTTTACTCAACATCACCAACGGTAACATTAGCAGCAGTAGTAGCTAGAGCAGCAACAGCAGCAGCGGTGCCAACCCCGACTACATTGCATCTTTGTGCAGCAGCCAGAGTAGCAGCAGCATTAGCCGCAACATCAGTAGTAGTAGTAGGAGTAACTACAGCAGAAGTAGGAGCTGCATCAGCAGTCGCAGCGGCATAGCAGCAGCAGCGGGCACGGCAGCAGTGCTCGCCGCCGCCGGTCGAGCTCGTCATCTGGCTGTAAGCTGCCTTGCAGCTTCTCGAGTCCGCATGTTGACAGGCTCGTCGCTCGAGTCCACAATTTTCTTCCTGTCAGCCAGGGAACAGCTCACCCTCCCTAAGAAAAGAACTGGTAGGGGAGAGGTAGTGAGCCTTGTCACCCCTCTCAAATCCCGGATGAACCTGGTTTGGACCACACTGCCGACTTCGTTGGTGGCTTTCGTTTTCAATTGTTTCCATTTTACTTTTCTTTAATTATTACTTTTGTTTTCTCTCCTCCTTTCGGGCACGTGGTAGAGACCCGGGCATTCGGGGCTTTGTCCCGTTGCCTCAGGAGACAGTGCATCCCCTTTTCACCACCATCCTCTTTGGTCGACACCCTCACACGTGGGAGTCTGGCCCCGTGTGGTGGGAGACCACCACTGTCATGTCCTTGACGGTTCTGATGCTCGGTTTGGCTTTCGTGCTAGTCTCTTTGGCGGTGGTTGTACCCCACCCGAGGTGTCGCTGGCCTCCGCCACCATGTTATTCTATAGTCTATGGACCGCCTTCTTCCTCTTACACCCCTCCATCGTAAATCCAGCCCGAAGCTCCATCCTTCTTTATGCCACCAGCTCATTCCTTTCCCGAGCTACCACATGGTCTGGACACATCTGCTCTGGCCTCCACATTTCCTTCCCATCCTCGGCCTCCGATTTTCCCTTCCAATGTGAGTTTGACTGTCGAGTCCAGGGCCCACCATTATTCATCGGATGGAGCCCTTTGGAGCGCGTCGGATGGTGAGACTGTGTCGTCTTTTGAGTGGGTTGAGCATTGGTAGTCATTCACCCTTCCCTGTCTCCTTGCAATGACTTCTAGTCTAGTGTGTCCTCTCCTGTCCTAGCGTGTAGTGCCGCGTAGTGTCACATGACCGCTCCGTCTTGTGTATCAAGTGGCTTCTAGATCATCGATTCTATAGCCACTCATCACATGACGTCGTCTCGTACCGCATTCGTCTTGTACATCATCAACAGGCCCACACTGTTGATGATGTACATTTCGTCCACACTGGATTTGGCCAGATGTTTCCAGTTTAGGGCGTTGTTGTATGTACATTTTCTTTGTCCATCGAGTGATGCCTTCTTGCCTGATGTCCTCTTTGTCCCTGTGCTTGAGGTCATCTTATTGTCTCTCACTACCTTGGATGATTAGGGCATGGAATTCGTCTCACCTCGTGGGGTTGGCACTGTGTCGCTACATTCGTCTAGCCATCATATTCTTTGTGGTCTGCATTGTGAGAATTTTTATTGTGTGCCCTTGTTTGTACCGTCGCCTACGGCCACTGCAACAGCGCATGTGCATGTTGCTCGCTCACACATGTTTGCTCCATTGTCGCCTGTGTCATGTGCGTACTACCACTATTCATAGCCTACTGCATCATCAACCTGCTGTTGGCCTTGACCCTAGAACATTCCCTGCGCCACACACTATTGACTGTCTTGATTGTGTACAAGACAGGCTGCATCATCCTTCCTTTCCTCAGTTTGACTCCCGCACGCTACATCTCCTTGCCCTTGTCCATGCAAACGTCATGGGCTCGTTCCCTCATGAATTTCTATCGGGTGTTAGTCAGTACGTCTTGTGTCCTACGGATGATTTTTCTCGCTTTCGCTGGATCTTTGCCCTTTGCCAACGATGTTAGGCCCATGATCCAGTCTTGGCTTGTCCAGGCTGAGAGTGGTTGCCAGCGTAAGCTGATAGCATTCTCCTCTGATCATGGTGGAGAGTTCATGGGTCCCACGGCCCGCTTCTTCAAGTCTGAAGGAGTGCATCATGAGCTCTCTACTCCATATACACCACAGCAGAATGGTGTCTTGGAACGTTGGAACCGCACTCTTGCTGACAGTGTTGGCACCTTTCTTGTTGATTCTGGTCTCCCTCCGTTGTTTTCCTTCAAGGCCATATCCTACATGATGTGGGTTTGGAACCGTGTTCCCCACGATCCGCTGCCTCATCATGTCACGCCATTCGAACAATGGTATGATCGTCATGCTAGTCTTTGCCTCACTCGTGTATGGGGCAGTATCGCCAACGTTTTGCTCCCTAAGGACCAATACAATGGCACGCTGTCTCCTCGAGGTTGCCTCTACCCTTTCCTTGGTGTTTCCTCTCAGTCCAAGGCGTGGCTCTTTTGGGATCCCGAGAGTGGTCAAGTTGTTGAGTCTCACAATTCTCTCTTCTTCAAGAGCGTCTTCTCACATGACATTGCTCATTTTACTCTGTCGCGTGCGCCCTTGTCTTGTCCAGGTGGAGGTGTTGTATTTGGAGTGTCCTTTGGTAGTGGTTATGCTCCGTATCCCGCTGCGTCGACGCCAGCATCACCTCATGTGGCATCGTTTTCATCACCTGCGTTCTCTCTTGTTGCGCATGTGTTGATGCAGGCATCACCTATTGTCGCATCTGTGTTGAATCCTAACTCATCTCGTGTCACGTCTATGTTGCCACCTACATCATCTTGTGCCGTGTCTGCATCACCACCTACGTCATCTCTTATCACATCGGTGTCACCTACATCATCACTTGTTGTGTCTATGTCTACGTCATCTCCTGTCGCATCTGTATTGTCGCCTGCATTGTCGGTTGTGGTTCCATCAGTAGCAGATCGAGTCCTACCCTCGTAGCCCCCTTCTCTTTGCCATTTGTTTGTGCACCAGGCCGTTTCCTGAGCCCATTGTAGTATGCACCTCACCATGCTTTGCCCACTAGTCATACAGCCTTGGCTGGCCCCTCTAGGCCTATGCAGTCAGTTTCTCATGTTCACAGTGGTGTCATTATCCCCACACATCCTACTCCCGTATCTGGTCTTGACGATCTTGACCTGGCGGCTTGGTACAGTCCAACACCGCGCTTTGATACTCTCTAATTGCTCATGAGTTTCACTGAGCCATTGCAGGACCTAGGTCTACCTAGCCTTTGCTACATTCCTCAATCGCCACCGTACTCGTTTCGAGTGGCAGTACGACACATGAGCCTAAACCGAGCACAGTACAACAAGCACGCTTTGTTATGGATGCAACTTTATGGGAGCAAGCATTATGCAAGGAATTTGCTACAATTGAGGAGCATGAGGTTTATGAGAAGGTGAAGCTCCCTCCTGGTCGTAAGGCCATCTCATCCCGTTGGTTGTTTCGAAGGAAAGAGAGGCCTGATGGCTCAGTGGAACGGTATATCGCCCATCTCACGGCCAAGTAATTCTCCCAAGTTCCTTGTGTAGAATTTGATTCCACCTTTGCCCCTGTGGAAAAGAACACTACGACAAAGGCCTTGTTGAGTCAGATGGCCGAGCATGATTGCGAGCTCCACCAGATGGACGTCAATAATGCTTTCTTGCGCGATAATATCGAGGAATAGATCTATCTTGTCCAGCCTCCAGGGTTTGAGGATTGTACGCACAAAGTCTGGTGCCAGTAAAAGGTGTTGTATTGCTTGAAGCAATCTCCACGTTGTCAGAACCTCAAGACCTCTCCTACCTTAGAGCGGGGCAGGCATAACTAGCAGACCCAATTCATAGTGGATTCGACGTTGTTTGTGAGTACCCCCTCTGCACCCTTCATCGCTGTCTTGGTCTATGTGGACGGCCTCTTGATTGTGTCCCCCAACCCTCATCCTGTCCAGGCTATGAAAGATGTCCTCCAACCTATGTACAGAATTAAGGATCTTGGTCTAGCTCGTGTCTTTTTAGAAATGGAGATAGAGCGTGATTGCTAGTGTCGCATACTGCATGTGCATCAAGCTCGTCACGTCAGGATGCTAGAGGAGCGCTTCTCTGACCTCTTGGCCATAATCCCTTGTGCATATACACCTATGACGTCCACTGGGCATAGGCTTCTCACGCCAGCAGACCCAGATCGTCTGGAGTAGCCTGTCGATATCACGATGTACCTTCGATTCATTGGCTCACTAATGTTCCGTGGGACCAAGACGTGCGCAGATGCTGCCTTTGTCCCAATTCTTACAGCATCCGCGTCAGCTCCATTTGGAAGCTGCTATGTGATGCAATCAAAGGCAGCCCTCAGGGAGGTGATCAAGCTCACCAACTGCTGATAGGAAGGACCAATTGTATGTGAGAGACAAGTTGTAGGCTGCGGAGACAAGAATACGGAAGCATATGAAGTTGTGTAGAGAGCGTGAACGGCTGGTTTGACTCATGGATGAGAAATAAAAATAGCACGGCTTTCTAACAAGCCTAAGTACACCTCATTTAGCACATGGAGCTGGAAGAACCGCTCTATCAAAGTTCACCTCTTAGCATACTCCTAGCCTAGCGGGATGAGCGGCAGTCACACTCACACAAGAGAATTACCATCCCTTCCATGTGCACAACCAATAATCTTGGTGGGGACCTTCCTTGAATCTCCCTGAAGGTCCTCGTGCCGCCTTCCTACCTTGAAGGCCGCTCCAAACCTCCCTGGCCAATAATTGTGGCCGTCATTAGTGCTGGTAGTGCAGGAGCCGTCTCTTGAACCGGACCCATTGCCACCAAACCTTGAAAATCCATATCTCCCTCAAACGGAATCCGAATCGAGTTCCGTAAAGTGCTTCTGAACCAACAAAACATCCTCTATTCACTGTTGTGACCTGATGATTTTTATCGAGCAACCCACTTTGGTCACTTTTTGGCACCCCATATCCAACATTTTCCCACTTTGCAAGAATACAAATCACACAAGTCCACACTGTCCCCCCAGCTGTTGAAAGGGGTACGCTGCCAACGGTTTGTTCAGGAAGTCTGCCAGCATCATGCTTGAAGGGCAGAACTTGATCTGCACCACCTGCTTCACCACGAGTTTGCGGATGAAGTGATATCGCAGGTCAATGTGCTTGATGCGGGCGTGAAATTCTGCGTTCTTGGTCAGAGCAATGGCGCTCATGTTGTCAGAGTAGATTGTAGTCGTTGTGTTCTGCTGCTATCCAAGGCTTTCCAGGAGCTCACGCAGCCACACGGCTTCCTTTGCTGCTTCACTCAACGCAATTTACTCAGCTTCAGTGGAGGAGAGGGCGACACACTCTTGCTTCTTGCTCCTCCAACTGTTTTCACCTCCCCTGAGTACAAACACGAACCCACTGGTCAACCTCCTTGTGTCCAGGTCACCTCCCCAATCTGCCCCGCTGTAGCCGATGAGGATAGGGCTGTTGTTGCCGTCGAAGGTGAGGCAAAGGTTGCTGCTGCTGTCGAGGTAGCGCAGTACGCGCTTGACCGCCTCCTAATGCTGCACGCCCGGATTCGTGCAAGCCTTGCTGAGCACTTCCACTTCTTGGCTGGTGTCGAGGCGCGTGCCGACTGCTGCATACATGAGGCTCCAAACTGCTACTTGGTACGGCATTCGGCTGCTCTCTTGCATGCCGTGGGGAGTCTGAGTCATGCTCAGCTTTGCTCTCACTTCTAGTGGTGTTGCGGCCTTGCGCGAACCTGCCATGTTGAAGCATTTTCGCTCACGTACGTGCTCTGCGACAACTCCAAATTCAGCTGCTGCCAGTTGTGCTTGACTTGAAGGCCAAGGTAGTAGCTGAGCTCTCCCATGTCTTTCATGTCGAACATGGCAGCAAGATTCTGCTTCACATCATCCAAAAGCGACTTGGAGTCGGATGCAATGAGCAGATCATCAACATGGAGCAAGATGATGACCTGGCTTGCCTCTTGCACGCGCCCATAAACTGCATGGTCAGCTTCACTACGCACAAAACCAAGCCTAGCCAGCTGCTCATCCATCTTGTGGTACCATGCTCGTGGTGCTTGCTTCAGGCCATAAAGAGCCTTCACAATCTTGCACACCAAATCCTCCTTTCCCTCCACCACATACCCCTCCGGCTGCTCCATGTGTACCTCCTCCTTGAGATCACCATTCAGAAACGCACACGTCACATCCGTTTGGTGCACCTCCCAGTCCATAGCAGCAGCAAGAGCAAGGATTGCTCGGATGGATGGGAACTCTGCGACAGGTGCAAATGTCTCATTGTAATCCACACACTCAGTCTACCCATGTCCCTTGGCAACCAACCGTGCTTTTACCTGAGCACCTTACCATCCGCACCATGCTTGCGCCTGAAGATCCACCAACACCCGATCACCCGGCTGCCACGTGGAGCTTCCTCGAGGGTCCAGGTGCCGTTCTTCATGTGCGTACCATACTCCTTTTCTAATGCGGCACGCCAATCTGCTGCCTCAGCGCTGCGCATGGCTTCAGCGAATGTGGCTGGATCATTGGTGACTGTGAGGAAGAGAAGCTCGAGGTCAGATGACTCCGTTGGTGGTGGAACGGTGCACAGGTTCACAAGCTCCTCCAGCGGCCTTTGTTTGCTTGCGAGGCGCTTGGATCTCCTCAATGGCTCCACAGGACCATCTACACCATGGTTGTGGCGTGCAGACCACCGTGGGAGCTCCCGTGCATTGCTTTACTGCTCCTCCTCATCAGTTTTTGTTGCTTTCTCCTTCTCAACTCCCTCCACCTCCTTGTCATTGCCGCTATCACCGCCACATTCTGCACTGCCCTCTTCTGCTACCGGCTCTTCTCCCACTTTTGGTACGAGTGCGGGAACAAGTGGAAATGCAGATATGGGGCTCCAAGTCTAGCCCTTCACATCCTCTTGAAAGACCACGTCACGGCTGCGGATGATCTTGCAATTAGCGAGGTTGTAGAGGCGGTATCCCATGGTGTCGTAGCCGAGGAAGGCCGCCTTCACCGACTTTGCGTCCAGCTTGTTGCGATTGCCGGCAGGCACGTGCACAAATGCGCCACACCCGAATACTTTCAGGTGCATCACTGTAGGCTTGCGTCCCGTCCACGCCTCCTCCGGTGTCATCAGTAGCACAGTGCGCGTGGGACTCCGGGTTTCCAGGTACACATCAATGTTGACCGCTTCCGTCCAAAAGGTTGGCGGGAGCTCCGCGTCTTGGAGCATGCTACGAACACGCTCCATGAGCGTGTTCATAGACAATGAACCACTCCCGGTGACATGTCATGTGCCACATAGCTCCCAAGTCAATGATCCAAAATAAGGCGGTGTTGTCAGAGACGTGTAGGACCCGGGTGGTTGTCACGAATCCACTCTCCCAATCTTCTGTGTTTGCGGAAGCGTTAGAATGCTTTCCCGCTCCCACTCCAGCTGCAAGGTCTGCCTTCTTCTTCCGGAATTCTTGCGCCCAATGCCCCGGTTTCTTGCACTAGTGGCAGCTCCCCTTCTTCTTCTCTCCTCTGCCATTGCTCCTGGTTGGTGCAACACCGCCCCCACGACCAGAGTTGGTGATGAGAGCGACGTCCAGTCCGCTTCCGCTGTCCTCTCCCTTGTGCCGCTCCTGCTCAAATAGCAGGCTCTCATCCACATCGTTGAGGGAGAGCTTGTCACCACGCTGGTCTAGGGCAACAATGAGAGGAGTGTAACTGTAGGAAGGCCGGAGAGGATGGTTAGCATGAGCGCACAGTCCTTGATAGGGTCCTCAATAGCAGAAAGCTGGTCGGAAAGAGACTTCACCATGTTGATGTAATCAATCATGGATCCGGACTCATCCATCTTCACAGTGTGAAAGCAACGACACAGCTGCATGTTCATGAGGATTGACTTGGATGCAAAAGTGGACTCAAGCTTCTTCCAAGCCTCCTTAGGCGTGAGGATGCCATGGAAGAGGAGTTGCTGCCGTTCGGCAAGGTAGAGATAGATGGTGGCGAGGGCGCGGTCACGCTTCTCGCGGTGGGTACGGGCCTCACCAGGTGAGAGAGAGGACTGAGCTGGTTCCTCCTCACTTACATGGCTCCAGAGTCCCTTCTCTATCAACACCATCTTCATGTTGTTGCTCTGGTTGAAGAATTTCTTGCCTTCGAACTTGGCGATGTTGATGCCGGCCACCACAGAAGTGAATGTCGCCATGGTAGTGCAACGTTCACTTCCCAAACGACTCTCTCACACAACAGAGTGCAAGGAATGCCTCAAGGATGAGGCAGAGCCTTGTTCTAGCTCTGATACCACTGATGCAATCAAATGAAATCCTCAGGGAGGTGATCAAGATCACCAAGAGCCGCTAGGTTGGACCAATTGTATGTGAGAGACAAGTTGTAGGCTGCAGAGACAAAAATACGGAAGCGTGTGAAGTTGTGTAGAGAACGCGAATGGCTGTTTTGACTAGTGAATGAAAAAATAAATTAGCACAGATTTCTAACGAGCCAAAGTACACTTCATTTGGCACATGGAGCTGGAAGAACCACACTGTCAAAGTTCACCTCCTAGCACACTCCTAGCCTAGCGGGATGAGTGGCAGTCACACTCTCATACAAGAGAATTACCATCCCTGCCATGTGCACAACCAATAATCTTGGTGTGGGCCTTCCTTGAAGCTCCCTGAAGGTCCTCTTGCCGCCTTTCTACCTTGACGGCCGCTCCAAACCTCCCTGGCCACTAATTGTGGCCGTCATTGGTGCTGGTAGTGCAGGAGCCGTCTCTTGAACCGGACCCATTGCCACCAAACCTTGAAAATCCATATCTCCCTCAAACGGACTCCAAATTGAGTTCCGTAATGTGCTACAGAACCAGAAAAACATCCTCTATTCACTGTTGTTACCTGATGATTTTTATTGAGCAACCCCATTTGGTCACTTTTTGACACCCCATATCCAACAAGGACCACCGACCGCCAACTCCAGTGACGCAGCTTGGACCGCCAGGACCGCTTCCAGCCAGAGCATCAGTATAAAAGGGAGCACCAATTGTGTCTCCAGTAACCAATTCCATTCTCTCCAACTCCATTGTATCAGCATCAACTATTCTGCAAGTTTGCGAGCCACTTGGTCTCTGTACCAGACTCAGACCCTAGTGCTGCTTGAGTTTCCTGGAGGTTCCCTCTGACGACCCACCGACTCTATCAGAGTTCTGCTAGCATAGAGAGGAGGTTTCCTAACATCTTGAAGGCCTGTTGACACTCAAAAGACGATCGATACGCCAAGACGCTTGTTGAAAGGCTAGATGCCTACCAAGACGTTGCGCCTAGTTTGGGCCAGGATCACGATGCGTGCAGCCGGTCTGGCGACATCTTCCTTTTTAGTGGTGTAGCTATCTCATGGAAGAGTGGCAAGTAGGATTGCCTTTAGAGGAGCATGATTGAGCTGAGTGTGTTGCATTTGGGACTGGGGTATGTAAGAGCATCTGGTTGTGTCACCTCATGCAGCAGCTGCGCTAGCCCATCTGCTACATCACCATCCGCTGTGACAATGAGAATACTTGCCACATAGCACAGCATGATGACACATATTACACGCACATAAAGCACATCAACATTGATCATCACTTTGTATGCAAGAATATTTCACATGGAAGTTTCTGTGTTCTGGATGTCGACACGCGGCAGCACTGTGTAGACTTCCTGACAACAGCGTTGTGTGGTGGCAGGTTCAAGTTTATGGTGCGCAATGTTGGGCTTCTTCTATATGCCCATGCTGCTACCTGATTTGCACCCTGTTCTTGTTGTTTCCTCTCTCCGAGAACAGTTCTTGTGTCGCCCTATCTTGTGCCCCTTGCAGTGCACTGTCGTTGCCACCATTTTGTGACCATTCCTTGCTTGTGGTGACTACCATCTATGGGTTATGGAGGAGTGTTGGTGTGTGAGTCACAGTGACCTCTCGACTTGTCGTCGTGCCTCACCGGCATGCTGAGACACTCAACGGCTACTTAGACAGCGTCAGCACCAACCGGTATGCCCTCGTGTGCTCTCCAGGTTTTTCTCAGTGACCACCTCCTGGAATCCATTTTCTTGGAGGCACGATCCTTGCACGTTCATGACCCTTTTCTTGGATTTTCTATTTTTGCACCTGGCGCTTCTTTCCAATTTTTATTCGGACAACCGAGGAGCCCATATGCCTGTCGGGTTCCCTTTTGCTGTTGTTTGAAGCTTGTAGCCAAGTTAGCCTGTTTTCTGTCCGGTTGGTTGGTCTGTCACGCCTAGTTCCACGCACATAGGTGAGACTAGACACATACACTTGGCTGTTGTTTCCTAGCTCAGATTTTATGTTTTTCAAGTATATCTTCACTGTCTCTCTACTTTTTAAGCACCCTTCACTCCATCGTGATATGTGCAACATACCCTCTCACATTGAACATTGCTCTTTAGAGTTCATCCGTTCCCTTCACACACACACACACACACACACACACACACACACACACACACACACACATACATATACATGTCAA
>SZWC01005256.1:52536-66918 GCA_023375785.1 Penium margaritaceum
ACTGTAGATTGTAAAACCACTAATTACTTCTGTAAGATTCAAGCACCGCAAAAAAAAAAGTGTAAGTAATAGTTTACGACACTGAAATTCGAGAAAAGTGGGTAGAAAACAGTACAACCTTAGCCCTTTTCTTTGAGTTCAAAAGTTCTGCGGTACAATACCGCGGTGCGGTACCGCGGTACAGAAGAGGGGTACCCCTCATGCTGAGTACCGATACCGTATCGGTACCGCAAAAAAAAAACACCGGTATCGCGGTACCACGGTACCGCGGTACAAAACCGCGGTATACTGCGGTATTGTACCGCCGCCATCCCTGTTTGCATCGCTGGCAGGCTTGTAATTCCTCAATTTTTTTGCACAACGATTTAAGAAATCACAACCCTAGTGCATTTGCAACGCTGGCAGGCGCCAGCGTTGCAAGTGCAAGGTGGGAAGTTTTGTGCGGACTTCGCGGACCGTTTTGTGGTGAGGCTCCAGGGTTTGACGAAGGAGCTCGGCTTCATTCCTTGCAGTTTCTTTCACTCACCGGCGCCATAGGGAACGTGGGAGAAGAAGTGGTGGAAAAGCAGCCAGTCCTGGAACGCCTGCGCAAACGAGTCGCGCAGCGACCCGTCGCGGCCCTCCACGATGCGCACGCACCGTTCGCGCACGTCTGGAGGCGCGTTGGCGCGAATCGCGGCCACAAGGTCGGACCGCGCACGGCGCGCCTGGTCTGCTGGTACCGAGGGAGGGAGGAACGAGGGGGCAGAGGTCAGAGAAGAGGATGCAGATGAAAAGGAACGGCTTTCCCTCGGCGGACCATCTTCTCGTGAAAGAGGCAGGGCGAAGAGGGAGGCGAGGGAATGGCGCGAGTGTGGGAGGAGGGCCCCCTCCCACGTTCCCCCGGTCAGCCTGCCGAAGATGCTGTCTGCGAACACGCCTGCGAGAAACGCCACTGTGACGGTCACCACTTTGCCCGCCATGCGCGCTTTCGCCATGCCTGTCTTCATGCTCCCGCCTCGCATGGCCTTCAGCTCGGATGAGGGCTGCAGATCCGTTTTCAAAACTCACGTGCTACTCGGAGATTCGCCCTTTTTTCTCGAAAGTAGGACGTGCCTCGCTGATTGAAGTTGGAAGGGCCAATGCTGGGCGGCCCAGCCAAGCTCGGTGCGGTCGCGCTTTCTGCCTCGAACGTGGCTGAAAGAGATCGGATGAACGTGGTGATCGTACGCTTAAACCAGCCGTTAGGACTTCAGGCTCGACTCGATCGCTGCGTCGCGTCACAAGCGTTGCATTGCGCTGCGAATGCGTTTCGGGAGGTCTGGTGTGCGCGGCGTCGAAGTCAGCGACGCAGACGCAGTGACAGGACGAGATGGGAGGAGAGAGGAGAGCACGTCTGCCGCAGTCGGAAGGCCGCAAGACATTATATTGGCCTTGGCTCCGTCGTTGTGCACGCCCACTAGCTCCTCCCTTCGGCACGGATGGCCTTTCGCCCCCTCTCGGGCGTAGCTGCGCCATGAGGTCAAAGTCGCGCGACGATGATGGCGGCGATGGCCCAGTGGCAGCCACCGCGTCGCTCATCCATGGAATGAGAGCGCTTATGTTTGGCGAAGGATCTGTTCGGTGATTCAAGAGTGGGATTTCCCACATCCACATTGCAGCGCTTGGGGCCATCTGGCACCGGACAAAAGACGGGTCGGTTTCGTGGAGTCCTCCACAGTGTCGTAACAGGGGATATCAATCGACAGCAACAGAGCCACAGATTTGTGTCCGATCTGAATCGCGTGCAAGACTCACTTTACTTGAGGGCAATTGTGGGCCCTATCGAATGCAATCAAACGGCATCTCCATAGGTTGTTCGGTGGGCGTTCAGGGAGTCTGGAAGTGACGCCAATTGGCGGAGCGGAAATTTTCCGACAGGGGCGACCGCAGGTGTTGCTTAGGTTTCTCTCATCCGTCGGACAGGATTCCTGTGGGCCGATCGTTAGTGCTTACAGATATCGGTAGTTCAACGTCGGCTGTTTTTTCGATACGGTCTGTTACAGTCGTGTCTACATGATCGATAGGAGGTAGCATTTCGTTCGAGAACATTTGGAGCTACAAACCACACAAACTCAAGGTTTAGCTTTCGAGCCTTGCTGCAGCAACATAGAAAAGAAGAGTAGAAACCCAGAATTAGAAACGTCATCGCAGAGCTGTCCTCCGTTTTATCACTTCTGAAAGGGGGGAAACAGTAGTACTCCTCGGCAACCCTGGGTGCGGCTGGTTGGCTGTGCGTAGTTGGGACTCCTCGACAACGGATTCCAGCGATTGCCAGTAATTCCTGTCCATGGAGTTTTAGCCTTGCATTCGTCAAGGTTGCGTGGCTCGACCCCTCCACTTCTATCCGTCCGGATGATCTTCCCGCTTCCCTCTTCCAACAATACCAGCGGGCCCCACGCAGAACCACAAATTGCTGAATAGAATTGGCTCAACAACGCCTGTGTCCACCAATCAGGTGCCAACATCGATAGTTGGAAGATCGACAAGCGTCCACAATCGGGAAGGAGTTACTCCGGACCTAACCGCCTGCACTTATCTTGTGACCGGCAACGATGATGATTCACGAGCAAGGTGACAGTTGTGGAGTCCAAAAGTCCTCCAATCGGGAAGTGTCCGACTGCGCTCAACGATGAATTCCAGCGACAACCAGCCGCACCCTCTTTTCTCTTGTTCGCCGAACCTGGCTGCGCTGGTGCACGACGTGCACTGAAAACGGCCTTGAAATGCTCTTGGGTGCCGTGCGCCGGACCACAGGCGCCGGCGAGAACAGAATCCGATAAGCTATCATATTCTTTTCTCCTGGAAATCGGCACCAGAAACAGGTAAACGAACAGAACATTCAAACAAAATGATTACAGACCATCACCATTCACTCGACGACTCTCACCATCTTAGCTGCTTAGAGTCTCGTCCACGTCATTTTAATTTTAATTGTTTTGTGAACGTTCTTCCTCCTGGTCACGATTCCCGTAAATCTTCTTCCGCAAGCTGTCAGCTGTTTGTCCCATGTGACAACGTGCAGGTAAGAAAACATATTATCGAAGTGTCAAAGCTGAACCACCTCTGTGCAGGTTCAGCTTTTACACTTGTCTCGGGCAAGCTGAACCCGTGCATCACCTCTCCTCTTCCTCCGAACAGCAACGAGATTCATATGGTGGCAAACTCTGCTGGCATTAACCTTCTATGAAACATGGAATCTATGAAACATGGAAACATCGTTGCAAATTTTCCATGGAAGAACGCAAATGCCTTCACAAACCTACCGCAAACCTATGCATCCAGATCATAAGAGCTTTCGAGACACAACTAAACATTCTTAATAACCAACCTATGTCTTCAACATCCAATCTACGAATCAAACATAACAGCACACAAATCTTATCTCACAATCTATCCAAGATTCCGCACAATCTGGGCCAACACGTCAACATGTTCAGGGGAACAAACATTCCATGGCTCATACAACGTATGAGAATGGACCCCTAGCCATAGGGTTACGACCCGTGGCTCATATTTCTTTGGGGGTGGGGTTAGTTGGTTAAAGTACCACATTACCCAAGAGCGAAGGTTAATGGGTAGCTAAGATGGTGTGCTATGCACATGGGACGTAGCCAGTGGCTGTAAGTCCCCACCAGAGAGGTGCTTTTCCAACGAACATTCCTCAAGGGTGCATCATGGCTTCCCTCACTTATAAGGCAGCCTCTGCCACACAAAAAGAAAAAAGTTAAACGTATCATCGAAGTGTCAAAGCTGAACCTACTGTGAGTAGGTTTAGCTTTTACACATGTATTGGGCGATGATGTGAACCAATTATAAGTACACCAGGCGTGAAATTCAAAATCATCCTCCCAATCATCCACCCAAAAATGATAAAAAAAGATTCCTTCTCTTATTTCCCCTGGTCTTTCAAGCCAGCTCATAGCACTGTCCAGATGAGACTGCAACTTTGTTAGATGGATAGGTACACGTAGCATTCAATAAAAAGAACTCCCCGAGTGCATACTCCCTTTATGCTCCAATGCAACATACATTTTGTTTTCAATTAGGACAATTTTTTGCCAACCGATCATGCCCTCAAGTGGGAGCTCTGCCTCCCAAAACCGAATTCCCTTTCCCTTCCCATTGATAGGTTGTAGTGTTGGATGGAATCTTCCTTTGTAGAATTACACTATCCTCACTCTTCCTCTTATTGAGTGAATTAGCCATAGGCACATTCCACCCCTAACTCCCCTCCCCCCCCCCTCTCTCTCCTGTTGGTTTTTGTGCTCATTGTGCTTTGTTGTGTCCTCCCGGCTTGTGTACATCGGCGTGCAGATGACTGACGGCGAGACTCGACGGTGATGGAGTGTCGTCCGGTGGAGCCGACGCACGCTGAGGTCGTCTCGCAGTTCGCTGGAGCCCCCTCTCTCCGACGACGTGTTCAGCTCCATTGGCAGGCCTCCTCGGCGGTCGCGCTGCCGGCAGTCACTGCCACCGCAGTCGCTGTCTGCATGCGTCCAGCGCGTACTGTCGTGCCTGCGTCGTCATGCGCTGCCTAGGATCCCTGTTGCATGTTGCATGGCCCTGTTTAGCAGCATAAACCATCGTGGGCACTGCCTGGGTTCAGGCTGCAATAACTCCTCGCTACTATTTTTCTAGCGGATTCTGACTGCATGGCTGCGTTCGCAGCGTCGGTGTTATGGTATGGTCTAGTTTTCAGGCAAAACGAACGACGCCCGGGTTTTGGGCTGTCAGCGGTCTGGCAGGCCTCACCGAGAAAACCTGCCAGCCTGAAATGAGCTATTTTCTGATTGGCTGATGAACTGAGTAACAAGCTCTACAGATCTGGGGGAGGGGGGGGGGCTAGAACTTGGAGGGGTCCCCCATTGCTGTTCATTCTTGATTGCTAATCTGTTACTATCAGTTTCTAGCTGCTTTCGGGTGCTAACACTGGCGCGCGCACTTCTGAGTAACAAACCCAGAGCTTCTAGACTTGGACTCTAGAGCAGCAGACTGAGGGGGCAGCTGACTTAAGCAATGAGCGTGGAAGCCCGCACGCTGCATCAACAACGCAGCTGCCCCAACCTGCTCCCTAGTTTCCTTCTTGGTATCGGAGCCAGAGCATAGCAGCAACAGCAGCAGACTGACGTACAGGTGCCAGACAACGCCGACGGCCTTCCATACGCGCCAGTGCAGGGGAAATGCTGCCGGATTTTTTCCGGCAGCATTGACCCGCCTGGTGGCGGCGTAAAAAATTTTGCCACGGTGTAACAGCCGTGGACTGTTTTGCAACTAACTGCAGAACCAAAACGTAGGCCCTCAGAATAGTCGTCTCCGGAGGAGTGAGCGAATGGTCGCCTGAGCCATTTTGGCTGAGACGAACCGCGCCACAAATGGACGTAGTCGTCATAGGGCATTTTTGTAAACATGCAACCTAAAACCCTATCGTTCCACGTGGCACATCCACGTGGGAACAGGACCCTAGCGACCAACTAGAGGGGAGGAGGAGTGACGCGGTGGATCTTCCATCGCGGCACTCCTCTTGCCTTAAATCCGGCCTATGGACCGAATACGGGCGAGAGTCGAACTAGACTCTAGCCCGAGATTATATTTCGGGACTCAACTCGTCGAGACATCGGTCTCGAGCCCCTGAAACCCGGGAGTCGAACTAGACTCTATATTTAAACGCCATTTTAAATTCTAAAAATGGCTCGTACGCTACATTCCTCCCCCTTTGCTTCGAACCGTCCCGGTTCGTCTTTGCTCACGGAGGTTTGATCATTGCGTACTTCATGATGCAAACCATGCAACAAGATGCGTTAACAAGATCACATGTGTGAACTCTTGTCATCCGCAACACGGTTGCGTCACGTTCACGCAAAATCAACTACACTTGCGGTTTTTGTGATTATGGTCATTAGCATACAACATCCAGTGTTGATCGCATGATCCTTGGCTCTTACCAAGATGACACACGTATAATCCTTATACGTTCTTCACAAGTGTTGGTGAGTCTTCACCGAAGACTCATCACACCTGTGTAGCGTTGGCATGGTCGATGCCTTTTGGGACGTACATTGTCAACAATGTCTTGCCAATTTGGAAGAGGGTACATGGAATAATTTTTCCCACATTCCGTGTGGTACCTGTTCAGCAAACGGTTGTGGTGATGCCTCCTCCTCCTTTGCAAGGAGCGTCCCTGCGACCAATTAACCGGGCGTCCCCGCGAAAACCGTCCAGGTCCACACAACACTTCCCATGTCGTTGGGACATGATCTCTTCCAAAGGGTTGTTGCCAAGGTGGTACCTCCTTGCAACATTGTCAATAAGTGCAATCCGAGATCTGGACATCAGTCCTCTCGGTTTGCACCCACATGTTCATGACCACGTGTAGGTCTACTAGACCTCTTTCAGCACCTGTGGGTTGGTTGGCTGAACTCAACCAAGCTCCACTAAGCCCATACAACTCGCATGCTAGCTTTTTCTTAGGGTTGGGAGGCACCAAGATCCTAAGACATGGTTGCTGAGCACACTTGTTTTTTCGTTCAAAGATTGCACTCATCTTTGAAGGAGGCGGCATTGGTCGTCTGTCATGCATGTTTTCCGTCAAAGTCCATCACTGGACACGACAATGCTCCGACCTAGATGATCTTGGTCTCTACCATCATCCCCTCATTTCTGTCTGAAATGGGTACCATAGGCTGCCGCTCACGTCCCCGTCAAAAGCACACCGCTTTTGAACTAGGTCAACTGAGATAACCAATCTCAACTACCATGGATTCCATCCACGGACAAAGTGTTCATCATACGGTATTCACCAAACGGGTGTACCATGATCACCATCATCTCGATACAAGTTGGAAGAACACCTTTCGGGTGTCAGTTCCATGTGATTGTGATCGAACACCTCTGAATCACATCCGGTGATCCTGGAACAACTAATTCCTGAATTTGTTTGCGATAACATGATTGCGTGCAAGGGTTCCATTCAAGTTTCCGTCAATGGATTATGTTCGCCAAGTTGCAACAATCCGTGTTGCTTCAATGTCTTCTACTATGTACATTCGGTACTTCAATTCAATAGAGTATTTTCCACATGCCTTGCCTGAGGCACTCGTGGAGGGGATCACCTTCATTGAAGACATCCCGGCAAACATCCACCATTGTGGATACCACCGCAGCGACATCCAAAATTGTCTTGTACTTGCGTTCGGCAATGTACTTCAATTGAATCATCCCCAAAAGCAAGGGGCTTGAGTTGCTTCACCATGACCTTTCAGGTCAGTGAAACATGGTTTGACTACACCGTAGTCATTATGATCTCTCTCGGAGATTGGTTTTGTTCCAACAAATTGGATAGCTGGTGTTGCACCATGCCTTGGTATGACCGGAATCCATCTGCATATTGTTTGAAGAGCGTGACGTACACAACTAGTGTACTGTGTCACGATGGCCTCAACTTTGACACGTTCCTCAGAACATCAAAAAAATCTGATGAGAAATATCGTTTCTCAAGGTCCATCTTCAAGAGTCCCTTCACATCAACATTTTCGACACACAGGTCATCATTTTACCTTTGTGTTGATTATGACTCGTGTGGTCTGTCGGACCACCAAGATGTAGGTGTTAACACACTGTTAGCATAAAGCTGTCGGCTTATAGATCGTCTCCACGGTTATAAGCTTTGATCACAAAACCTAGACCTTGACGTGATCCCAACTATGTCGTAGTTGGTTTGTAGCATTCTATGAGACCGTCATAGTTCTCTGGAGCGCCATTAGGTAGAAGATGAGTGTCGCTCATTTTCTCCGAAATAGATTTTCACCGAAGTGTGGATGAATTTATGTCATCGACGTTGGTTCATGTATTTTTGTCTATCAATGTCTATGACATGTTTACTCACCGAGTGATGATAGACTGAAGGTGTCGCCTTCAAGTTTGTTCACTTTTGACATTCGGTCAATCTTGTCATACGCCAGAATTGACTCTTGCGATCCTTGACCACCGCACTGCGGCGTCTCAAATTGTGGAGGACCCATCGAAGAGTCTCTGCCCCTCTCGGGCGCAAATACAACCTCCATTGACAATAATCATTATCTCCTGAACAGGGTTGTGAGTACACTCATGTACCTTTTCATTGTCGGTAACGACCGGGCATCCCGATTTGAATCCATCACTCACCGAGTGAGAGGGTGTTAATGGTTTCGCCATGGGAACTTTATTCAAGAGTATCATCCTTGACACGTTCCATCACAGAACGATATTTGCATCGGCCATGACCGATGATGCAGAGAACCTCCAAAAGGTACTGATGCATCCAGTACACACTGTCTACAGGCAACACGATGGCAATCCTCGAGGATTATAGTCGGCGTGCTAACAGGCCAGGTCACATCTCATGACATAGTCATGACACGGACACAGTCATAAAATGATCACATTCGCCTTTGAACATTGTAGTGCAATGGGACGTGCGACTGTCGTGGCACACGTCCTGCACCCACCAAACTACTTGTTCGGTGAAATGGTGTCGCCATTTTTATCCAAGACATCAACTGATATCGTCAGCTTGTTCAAATGTCACAAAACCGTTGTGATCATTCGACTGTCTAACTTATCCATGATTGAGTGTCGTGATTGACGCATCAACACTTAGTGAATTAGGTTTTCGTGCATGTCGTGCATGTATTGAAACGTGGGTTGTCTCTGGTGCATGATCATGTGCGCCGACCCCTTGCGGTAATGCAAGCCGTGTATGTTTTGGAATTGGCGCTCAACCGACTGGGCTTTTGTAGCGCATTCCATCATGGAGAGGGAGGAGTTCGTCCACCTTTAGCATGGTCAAATTTTGAGGAAAGCGTTCTCGTCATACGTGATCCATCCGATAAAAGGAAACTATGCAGCAGGTTGGGGCAGCAGCGTTGTTGATGCAGCGTGCGGGCTTCCACGCTCGTTGCTTAAGTCAGCTGCCCCCTCAGTCTGCTGCTCTAGAGTCTAAGTCTGGAAGCTCTGGGTTTTGTTACTCAGAAACGCGCGCGCCAGAGTTAGCGCCAGAAAGCAGCTGAAAACTGATAATGACTCGTTAGGAATGAAGAATGAACAACAATGGGAGACCCCTCCAAGTTCTAGACCCCCCCCCAGCTCTGTAGAGCTTGTTTCTCAGTTCATCAGCCAATCAGAAAATAGCTCAGTTCAGGCTGGCAGGTTTTCTCGGTGAGGCCTGCCAGGCAGCCGACAGCCCAAAACCCGGGCGTCGTCCGTTTTGCTTGAAAACTGGACCATACCATAATACCGACGCTGCAAACGCAGCCGTGCGGTCAGAATCTGCTAGAAAAATGGTAGCGAGGAGTTATGGCAGCCTAAACCCAGATGGTGCCCACAATGGTCTATGGTGCCAAACAGGGCCATGCAACATGCAACTGGGACCCTAGGCAGTGTATGACGATGCAGACGCGATGGGACGCGCTGGACGCATGCAAGCGGCAACTGCGGTGTCAATGACCGCCGGCAGCACGACCGCCGAGGAGGCCTGCCGATGGAGCTGAGCGCGTCGCCGGAGAGAGGAGGCTCCAGCGAATTGCGAGAAGACCTCAGCGTGCGTCGGCTCCACCGCACGACACTCCATCAGCGTAGAGTCTCGCCGTCAGTCATCTGCACGCCGATGTACACAAGCCGGGAGGACACAACAGAGCACAATGAGAGATGCAAAAAAACGAACACTCCCCCATGACTCACAGGCGTAGTGCACATGGGCCGACAGGGACACGGTCAACATCCAGACTCCTCCAGGGCATGCAGAGACGGAGGCAGAGATAAAGAGAGAGCCACTCAAGGACGTACGCCGACCGAACTCACAGCCTTCTTGAACGAGTCGCGCTTCAGTGCCTTGGTCAGGAAGTCAGCCAACTGCCGTGCTGTCTCAACCCACACGATGCTGATGCTGCCGTCATGCAACAACGAACGCACATAGTGATACTCAACGTTGATGTGCTTTGTGCAAGTGTGATGCACGCCGTCATTGTAGGCGATCGCCATGGCACTCTTATTGTCACAATGCAACGTGAAGGATGGGACGGACTGACGCAACTCGGACGACAGACGACGCAACCACACACTGTCACACGCGCCTGATCCAAGAGCCACGTACTCAGCCTCAACAGTGCTGCGTGCAATGCACCCTTGCTTGCCACTGCGCCAGGACACAGCCGTGCTGCCAATAAAAAAGATCCAGCCTGTGCGACTCTTACCATCCGGACTGTCGGCCCAGTCGCTGTCGGTGTAGCCCTTTGCGACAACAGACGGTTGACGGCGGAACATGAGACCTCGCCGAGGAGTCAAGACGATGTAGTGCAATACTCGGATCGCGGCCTCGTGGTGGAGGTGACGCGGCTCCTGAGAAAACTGGGCCAGGAGGTTGACGGCGAACGCGATGTCTGGACGCGTCGTCGTCGCCAGGAACATCAGTGACCCGATGACTCGCAGGTACGTGGTCACGTCAACTGGCTCCCCCACAACAGCTGGGTCAGGACTCTTCAGCTTCACCTGGCCATCGAGCGACATGGGTGAGGATGCGCTCGGCACAAGTGGCAGGTCCTCGGCGAAGTGAGTGGACAGAGTCTGCACATAAGCAGCCTGATGGACATGGAGGATGCCTTGGGAGCGATCATGCTCGAGCTCCATGCCCAGGAAGACTCNTGGCGTGCAGCAGGTCCTTGACGCGCTGGATGGCGGCCGTGTCTGGCGACGCAATGAGGAGGTCGTCGACGTACACCAGAACAGCAGCGAAGGTCTGGCCTCACGGACTGACAAACAGTGCAGGGTCTGCGGTGCTGCGCTGGAGCCCACCACGAAGGAGCGTGCTGCTGATCTCCTGGTTCCAGCACCGAGGCGACTGCTTCAGGCCATAGAGGGCATTACGCAGTCGCCACACTCTCCCGGTGCCATCGTCGAAGCCTGGTGGCTGCACCATGTAAAGCTCCTCACCCTCGAGTGAATCATGGAGAAAAGCGTTGCTCACATCCATTTGATGCAGCTCCCACCCGTGCTGGGCGACCAGGCTGAAGAGCGCCCGGCTGGTGGAGAACCGGCCAACTGGGGCAAAGATCTGGTCATAGTCAACCCCAGGGACCTGGGCAAACCCCTTTGCAGTGAGGCGGGCCTTGTACTTGTCCAAGGACCCGTCGGGTTTCCACTTGCGCCGAAAGACCCACTTGGCGCCGATGGCCTTCCGACCTGGAGGAAGGTCGAGGCCTTCCGACCTGGAGGAAGGTCATACACGTGGTGCTGTCGGATAGCGGCGAGCTCATCGGCGCAGGCAGCGTCCCAGTGTGCGGCCTCAGGAGAGGCTCGTGCCTCGCGCAAGGTGGCTGGGTCCTCCGGGTGTGCTGTGGAGTGGACTGAGAGAGCATGTGCCTCTCGCGCCCCCGGTGGGATGCGCACCAGGGCAGCCACGACAGCGTGCCGATGCTCGTGATGGAGCATGGCGTAGCCCAATGCGGAGCCCGGGTGCAGATCTGCAATGGTGGCCGATGTGGTCAGGCCCAGGGCCTTGGTGCCAGGGTCTCCACTCACGACCGTGGGAGTGGAGGAGGCACGTGGAGCCACGGGGGGTCGAGGCGCTACCGAGCGCGATGCGATGGTCTGCACGCTCACCGACGGCCTGGGTGGGAGGCTGCCGCCGGGGCCACGTGTGTAGCGTGGTAAGGCATGTGGCGGCGCTGAGTCTGATGGGCCAGTGGAGGCGACTGGGGCTGTCGGCCCGGAGAGATCAGCGGACACGATGGGAGCTGCCGGCCCGGAGGGACCAACAGACGCGACTGGGGCAGCTGGCCCGGAGGGACCAGCGGACACGACTGGGGCAGCTGGCTCGGAGGGGCCAGCGGACGCGGCTGGGGCAGCTGGCCCGGAGGGACCAGCGAACGCGACTGAGGCAGCTGGCCCGGAGGGGCCAGCGGACGCGGCTGGGGTAGCTGGTCTAGAGGGACCAGCGGACGCGGCTGGGGCAGCTGGCTCGAAGGGACCAGCGGACGCGACTAAGGAAGATGGCCCGGAGGGACCAGCGGACGCGGCTGGGGAAGTAGGCCCGGAGGGACCAACGGACGCGGCTGGGGCAGCTGGCCCGGAGGGACCAACGGACGCGACTGGGGAAGCTGGCTCCGACGGATCAGCAGACGCGACTGGGGCAGCTGGCCCGGAGGGACCAGCGGACACGACTGGGGCAGCTGGCCCGGAGGGACCAACGGACGCGACTGGGGAAGCTGGCTCCGACGGATCAGCAGACGCGACTGGGGCAGCTGGCCCGGAGGGACCAGCGGACACGACTGGGGCAGCCGGCTGAGAGGGACCGAAGAATGTGTCACCCGGACGCGGTAGGAAGGAGGACGGACTTACCACTCCCCCACGCGACGGGATAGACACAGACGAGCCGGAGCGAATGAGGTCGCGAGGAAACAGGTCCTCGAAGAAGAGGGCATCCCGGGACTCAACAATGCAGTGCCGGGAGGGGTCCCAGAAGCGCCAGGCCTTGGACTGACGAGAGACACCGAGGAAGGTGCATGGACGGCCGCGGGGGGCGAGCTTGCCGCCCTGCTGCGGGGAGGGCAGCCAGACAATGGCGACACAATCCCAGACGCGAGCGGGGCGGAGGTCAGAGCGCTGACCGCACCAATGCTGGTACGGCGTGCACTGATGGGGAAGGGGACCGTGGGGAATCCGGTTCCAGACCCAGGTCATATAGGCCATGGCTTCAAAGTAGAAGCCCTCGGAGAGACCGGACTCGACACGCATGGTGCGGACGGCGTCGGCCATGGTCCGGTTCCACCGCTCGGAGACACCGTTCTGGGCGGGTGTGTAGGGCGCCGATGTCTCGTGGGAGATCCCGCGGGAGGCGAGGAAAGTCGTGGCCTCACCCATGTACTCGCCACCGCGATCGGAGCGAAAGCGGCAAAGGGAGCGGCCAAACGCACGCTCTGCGAGTACAAGCCAGTCCTGGATGGCCCGGGCGACATCGCTCTTCTGCCTAAGACAGAAGACCTAGCGATAGCGAGAGTAGTCGTCCGTGAGGGTGAGGACATAGCGACCATGCTCGCCGACCGACTCGGTGGGGAGAGGGCCCATGACATCCGAATGGACAAGGTCGAGAGGGGCAGATGCACGGGAGGCAGACAAGGGGTACGTGGACCGGTGCATCTTCTCTTGAGCGCCGTCAATGCACTCAGTGGGGAACGAGAGAGGGAAAGTCTCTGGGTTTAGGCCCGAGGCAGGCTGGGTGCGAAACATGCTATCCACAGCGGCAGAGTGGACGTGGCAGAGGCGGCGGTGCAAGAGGCGGGTGTGCTGAGGAGAAAGCGTACTGGTGACGAGCACATGGCCTGTGGCGGCCGACGAGGAGGAGACGGGAGAAGAACAGGAGAGACGAGGAACATGCCACAGGTTGCCACGGGCGGTGGCGTGCAGGACGACAAGACCAGACGGACGCAACGACACAGTGCCAACACCACGCGAGTGCACAAAATCCATGCTCATGTGGTCAAGTGCAGTCACGGACAGGAGGCTGAGCTCGAGACCAGGGACGAAGAGGACATCGGTCAGAAAGACGTCACCGGCGGGACCACAAAAACGAACGACGCCAACACCATGGACAGGCAACACCTTTCCAGAGCCCGTCCGGACACCGGAGAAATCGCCGACAGGACCGAGCAAACTGAAGGCCTCACGAGAGGCCGTCATGTGATGCGTGGCCCCGGAGTCGATGATCCAAGTCTCAGCAGGGTCTTGGACCGGGGTCGCTAGATCGCTAACGGTCACATGGCAGCAGGCGAGGGATGCGGACGCGGTGGACGGAGGCGCGAAACGGGATTGCCAATTGTCAAGCCAGGCAACATCATCAAGAAGAGAGGCGGAGGAGGCCACGGGCGACGACGAGACAGACGAGGAAACGGGACACGACCGCAACTCAGTCTCAGTCATGCAGGGCTGGGGAGGAGAGCAGGAGGTGACGCAACTCGCACTTCCCTGGGGAGGAGGGCGAGGCAGGCCGAGCTGGAGCGCGATAAACTGCTCCAGCTGACGCTCACGGGAGGAGGGCCTTGGAGCGTAGACGGAGTGCGCAGTGACGGCGCCGGAGCCCGGGTAGGAGGAGGACGGAATCGCCGAAGGGAGCGGGGGCGCCGACGGCTGCGGAGTCAGTGTCTGCGAGACTGGCAAGGCGATCGAGGTGGTGGAGCCGCTGGACGAGGTCGAGGCGTCAGAGCTGGCGACAACGACGGAGGCAGAGGCGAGACGGCGCTCCCGCTGGCGACGCATGGTGGCGATGACGCGCGCCTCGTCCGTCGGCAGCGGGCACGTGTACCACCCGTGCCCAGGCTGGCCACAGTTGTGGCA